>WBZZ01001755.1:57500-106210 GCA_019918135.1 Paulinella micropora
ACATCCATTCCACCCCGTCACCCGGAGGTGATTGGGCAGCGGGCTGGAGACGGGATAGATAGATAGATAGATAGTTAGATAGATAGATAGATAGATAGATAGACAGACAGACAGACAGATAGATAGATAGATAGATAGATAGATAGATAGATAGATAGATAGATAGATAGATAGATAGATAGATAGATAGATAGATAGGTAGGTAGGTAGATAGATAGATAGATTGGTAGGTAGATAGGTAGATAAGCAGAAAGATGCATGGATAGGATTGACATAATCATGCGGAGATACAAAGGTAGTAGGTATGTAAATAGGGTGGTGATCAAATCAAGCATGGTGTGTCGTTCTTCAGTGCAAGTTGGATACTACTACTACTACTACTACTACTACTACTACTACTACTACTACTACTACTACTACTGCTACTGCTACTGCTACTGCTACTGCTACTAAATACGTAGTACTGCTTCTAACTAGTACCACTACTTCGACTGCATACAAATACTATTGTCGCGACCAATATCACCATCTTTACAAGTGCTTGTGTCGCAAGTACCACTTCCATTGACTACTCACGTTTTGGGTGTGTCTTTGTGTATGTGGGGAAACGTGATCCAAAATTGTCCCAAATCACAAAAGAAAACAAATCTTGAACATGACAATGTCTTTAATGAAAATTTTGGTTAGTTAATTACATAATTTCCAGTTTGCTTCACGTCTTAGGCGAAGGTAGCCTTGATTCTGGGCCTTCGAGAAGTGCACGCATCATTTTCTGGCGGTCCTTCCTGTCTTTTGGAGACCATCCTGACGCGTTGGGTCGGCAACAGGATCGCCCCGGGTAACGCCAACGACTCTGATGTACCCCGGCTCTACATTCGTTTTTCTCCTCTCATCGGAGGGCCCTCCTTTTTGCCCTTGCATTCCACCATTTATGTGGATGATGGGGAAGGTGGTTTGGTGGGTTGGGACTTTTTGCCAGAGAATGCTACCGATCCCGCCACCCTGCGACGGATAATCTCCTTGAGGTCCACGGAAGGCCTGGTTCGTGAACGCAGGCTTAGAGGCGTTTCACGAAGCGGGTTGATGCGCATAGGAACAGTGGCACCTAGCCTTCTCAACTCCAGTATCAGCACGCTCCGAAAAAAGGCTTTTCATCAAGAAACAAAGTTGCATTTGCTCACAAATCAGTGTTGGAAGCATTCAATAACGATGGCTATGTTTGCGCTTGGTCTTACTAGTCTTAGTGCAGATACAGATGCAGAATGAAATTGCCACCAGAGGCTAAAAGAGCTCCTGTCAACTCAAGTTTTATCAAAATTATCTTGAAATCCCCAATCTCCCCGACTGAGTGACAAATTTCTTTTCACGTTGGTGCGTGCCAGGAACAAGGCCAGGGTGAGGCTGCCGTCCTTTAAATCTAGTAAGTTAAAGTAACGATCGTGACTCAACATTCATTCCGATGACTCCATCTGATCAGTTGGTGTTAGAACTAATAATCAATATTAATAGTTACGTGGACCGGCAGTATAAGAGTAACGGTGTCGTGAGGGCCATTACTTATATCCGGCCAGTCGTATTACTCTGCGCTCTTTGTTGTTTCTGCGTCTATCTTGCCGTTCGCTCTGGGATTATAGCCGGTGACATATTGCCATTTCATGCCGTAATATGCAGATAGCTTGTCGATGACTTCATTATTAAAGTCAGAGCCTCGATCTGAGCATATCTTTCTCGGCACCCCAAGCTGTGAGATGATCCTGTCAATCAACGCCTTGGCTGTTGTTTCGCCCGTAACGTCTTTGACTGGGACCACCCTTACATAGTTGGTGGCTCTGTCTCTGGCCGTTAGAAGGTATCTGTAGCCTTCCGTCGTGACCGGGAAAGGTCCTACATGATCGGTGTGTAAGAACTCAAACATTCCTAAATGTAAAGGAAATGTCCAGATCAGGCAGAAATTCGCCTTCAGTGGTGTTTTGGATGTTTTGCATGGGATGCATGCATTGACCTGTTCATCAATATTCTCCTTCATCTTCTTCCACCAGAATCGTCTCGAAATGAACATATGCGTTCTTTGTCGGCCCGGGTGAGCCAGTAGTGTGCAGTTATGAGCAGCGACAAAAATAATGTGTCTGAGTTTCTCAGGAACCCAGAGAGTCCATTTGTCTGGTTGTAATGCATAGCGCACGTGTTGGCCTTTGTATCACAAGAGGCAGTCTCTCCACCCCATCTACTTCTGTTGATCCTTAATCTCCTTCGACATTTTCAGCTCATTCGGGTTCTTCTATAACTGTATTAGCTCTTTGAACTCCGGATCGAGAGCATGTTGCTGTCTCCATGCAGTGGGTGAGGCTATGTGGATAGTCCCATCCTCTAGCTGCACTCCTATCCTTTCCGGGTTTTCGTCCAACTTCTCTTTGTTCTCCTGCGGGGGTTCCGCATATGCTTTTTGCTTAATCTCTTCTTGTTTTATCTCCGCCATCATATTCTCATATGCTTCATAGGACCACTCAGCATCCTCGACGACATGTGCTGTACAACATATCCCATGATCCGGACCTTGCGGGCTATGACGTAGACCCGAGCGGTTATATCGGACCCCTCTCGCCATTTGCATCGACTCGATATGATGCACTTCCTATGTGCAGTCTGGGGATAGATCCTCCATTTCTGCTGATGATACGAGAGCTGCCACTTCTGAGTGAAACTCTAGCCTGGAAAGGCTGTCAGCGACAACATTTCGCTTGCCGGGTAGATGGACCATCGTAAAATTGAAACATGACGAACAAACTGGCCGTCTAGCGAGATAGCAGGCATTCTTTTTATCAGCCATAGTAAATTCTGGTGATTACTCCTTACTATAAACTGAGGTCCCCCCCATAAATACTCTCTCAACCGTTTGAGGGCCCAGACCACCGCCAGTGCCTCTCTCTGTCTCGTACGATAGTTTCGCTCCGCCGAGCACAACTTCCTACTTATGAACATGATCGGGCGCAACTTTTTCTCCTCATCTTCTTGTTGTAAGATTGCGCCAATCGCGAACTTTGATGCGTCTGTGTCGACTACGAACTGTTTCGAAAAGTCGGGCATCATCAGTACGAGTCCGCCATCCTTCAGATCTTTATAGATGAGATCTTTGAGTGTGTTGTACGCTTCCAAAGCTTCATCATCCCACTTCTTAAAATCACCGAAGTCGATCATCCTCTCCAACTTAGCCCGAGTTGCACCCCAATTGGGTATGAACTGGCTATAATATTGCGCCATCGCAAGAAATGAGTGCAGCTCTGTGCGATTCTTCGGCCTCTGCCGGCTCATGATCTCCTCCCTCTTCTCTTTGGATATCGAGACTCTGTTGTAAGAGATTTCGTACCCAAATATGTCACGCTTGTCTTCGCGAGTTGACATTTCTTCAAATTACGTTTCAGGCCGAATAGTTTGATACGCCTGAAAATGTCCGTTAGATGGTCGATGTGCTCTTCCATCGTATTAGAGTACACAATAATGTCATCGATGAAACAAAATGCGTACTCTCCCGCCTTCTGTCCTCTTCTCCGCATGAAACCTCTCTCTGTCTGGTCATCATGTTTGCTACTCAGTATGTTTTGCATCGCTTTGTGAAAGAGTCCCGGGGCCTGTTTGAGTCCCATCGGAAGCACTTTTCACGGATATATCTCCATTCCTACTACAAATGCAATCAGCCATCTGGACTTTTCATCCAGTGGGATTTGCCAGAAGCCATTTTTCAGATTAATGACTGAGTATAGCTTGGCGTTCCGCAATACTCTCCTTCCTTCTTCAAGAGTAGGTACTGGATTTCTCTCCTCTAAAATTTTATTGACGCGGGCATAGTTAACCGTTAAGCGCCATTCTCCTCCCGGTTTAGGCACCAGTTTCGGTTGGAAAACTATTGGAGATGTCGATCTCTCAATGAAATCCTCATCGAGTAACTGTCGTGCTTGTTCTTCTGCGATCTTTGCTTCATGTATGCTTAGATTTGCCCGTCGTGGCGCCGGGGAAGGCTCAGCACCTGGTATTTTACAAATAACCGCGGTGAAATCCTCCGGCTTGACACCTCCCGCTTGAGGGGGGTCAAAATTTATCATTTTGTTCGCCTTCAATCTCTCCTTCAAAACCTCTTTCTCTTTCTCCGTACCTGCTCCTCCTTCCAATTTCTCGTCTATCGCCGCCTTAAACTCCTCCTCTGACATTCTCTTGTGATGCTTGAAGGGTGCTCTGTCCTCCTCCAAGCCCAACTCTTCTTCCGATATATCGTCCATTCCCGTTTTTTTATATGTGGCAGTCTGGTTCGTCGTGCTCCGCCAGACCTACTAACATATCTATTAATCTCGCGCATTGTAACGGAGCTTTCCGGGTGTAGAAACCATCGAAGCATGTGAATGCTTGAGGAATCAATTTCAACTTGTCCTGGTCTCTGAGCTTCCGCTTGTATGCACTGCTCTGCTCGCGAGTCCCGAGATGACAAGCCACCACTAAGTGTTGCTTCCGTGAGGGCACCGGTATCGGATGATCAAAAAGCCGGTCCCGTATCTCCTGCGCCCATAATTATCGCCTTCTCATTGTACGGGAGTATAACCGTATATGGTTTATTGTTTTCAAAAAGAGTGCGCAGGCACTTTTTCACTTCTGTCAATGAGCGCAGCCCGTGGGCTCGTCACCCCAGAATTCAGTGATAAAGCTTTTAATATCTTCCGCCGATATCAGGGAGTCGTCCCCTTCTCCTCGGTATAAACTCCTGTCTGTCCTTCTCTTCCACCTTTACGTGAAAACAATACCCGTTGGTAATATATACATCGGCCTCTGCTCCTTCTCCAAATCTCGCCAGCGATGGGCACCTTTTTCCCATGCATATGATCTCCTCCTTCCTTTTTTCAATGAGATTGTCTATCGACTTTTTATGCCATTGTGTGGAGCCGTATAGACCGGAACAGGTTGAACCATCTTTAGACACCGCGTCCGTTGGCATACATGCCTCGTATGCGTGTGTAATGGCCACCTGTTTCTCTTCCGATGCTACCCCTAGGTGTAGGGCCTCGTATGAGTCAATAGCATGGAGAGAGTCGACAGTATATTCTTCTCCTGGCTCTACGCCATATATGACTCTTTTGGCGGCGTAATCAATCACTACGTTTATTGTCGCCAGTTGGTCGTACGACAAAAGAACAGATCCGTGGTATTCGGGAACAACATACAAGTCCACTCGATATACTCGTCCGGATTTCAGCGTAAAAATTAAAATGATGATGCCCGTTATATCCGTTCGACTACTAACTCCTTTCAAGGTGCCCGATGATTTTTTCATATTGGTATCTAACCACGCCTGGTGTTTTGTAGTAAATTTCCGGCCGACAATATTAATATTTGCCATAGTATCATTACCAACGTTTATAAAGGTATTTAATGTTTCACAAAAAAGGTTTGTATAGCATAAAGCGTCTGATCGGTGACTTTTTAAGGCCAATACAAGGAGCTTATGTTCTAAAATATGTATCCTCTTTTTGAGGTTCGCCACCTCCTCCCTTTCTGCCGTCTTCGTAATGTCTTTTCGGGTATTGTTCACAGGCGAAGGATGATTGTCCTTGCTTTCTCTGTTTGAGTCCGTGAGGAGAGGTTGGTGTCCTACATCCTCCTTGTCTATTGTTAGTCTCGACAAGTTAATAGAATTTATTGCCGGCTATATCCTGACTTTCTTCGGCTGTGGCTGCGACGGGCCCGCCTGCTTTCTCTTTGCCAGCGCTCTACTCGCCTGCCTCTTAGCAGCATTGCACTGTTTGTTGTCGTGATGGGTGTACTGGTATTGTACTACCTTTGGGTTGGTCTGTGGCCTGCTGTGGACTCTGAGACTCACTGGTACCCTTGGTTGGTACCTGCACAGCGGTGTATTGTGCAATTTTTGTTGTTCTATTTTCTTCCTCCTTCTCTAGTCACTGGACTATAGCTACCTCAATTCTGTTACCTGAGTAGGTATCAGTGTCGGTAGTGGTTGCGCCTGATGTCGCATAGGCCTGTGGTGCTGAGGAACTCGAGCTTGGGCTCGAGCCGTCTGCCCAGCCCCCATCTCTGTGGTACGGGCGTTCTGCGCTGCCGTATCCGCCTCGGCCAACCCATCTTCCTCCTCTACCGTGAAATACACCTCTTCATGGTCCCTGACATCCTGTAACTTCCACCCCTGATCATTGCGCAGTCGGCGCAGAACGGCGACGGTGGCAATTTCGTCCGACCGTACGTTCTTGAGGAGTGTTTGTCAGATGCGGGGGTCCTCTACATCGTGGTTGTACGGGCATTTTTTCAGTGTGTGTTTGAAGCATTGTGCCCGTGCCCACCAACGAATGCAAGGTGTGTTAGCCTCACGACTGTTTCTCTTTGCCGCTTTCCTAGAGATCGTTGCGTATGCGGCTTGCGGTTGAGCAGAAGCAGGTGCAGAACCGATCAGGGATGCTGTCTGGCTGTCGAGCCTCTGACAAGCGGTCATTACTTCGGTCCATAACCCTTTTGGGTTCACTGCCTTAATCGTGGCCTCAAAGACGCTCATCTCCAGAAAGTTCAAGTGCTTTACCTTGTCGAAGGTTTTGCAGTCTTGAATGAGCAGTGTGAGCTTATTTTTATTGTACACATGCAAAGCACTGAGGAAATATAGGAGTATGGCTTTGTGGTTAAAAGAGAGTGTAATGGGTGCCCACATTTGTTAAGACAGATGCAAGCTGAGTGACAGACTGCAACTGCTCCGATACTAAGTCGAAAATTTCAAACCCAATCAATGTGCCCGTGCACAAGTGTTGGTATCCACTTGCCTTAAAGTATCGAATGAGGGCAGCAATTGCCAGAGTACAACTCATCTCTACATGTCCACCTTTCCTCGCTATCTCCTCCTCTCCTCTGTACTTCTCATAAGTCACTCGATCAAATCCAGCTCCAAGGAGGGATCGATCACAGAGATGCTCTAGGACTTCATATTCCTGCTCCATCTCACATTGGTTTTGCTGAAAGCATCTGTCCATCTCATTGAACTTAGCCATGCGAGTCTTCTCTGTGTCGGCATCATTGGCAGTGATAGCATAGAGCTTAAGGCCTCCTCCCCCAATCTTGATTTTAGCTAGGGCTGCCTGCAGCGCCTGCTTTTTCTTCTGGGAGTCAGTCAAGTTAATTACGGTCCCTCCCCCTTGGGGTCCTTCTCCTGTGGGTCCTCCTCCTGCTTTCCTGGGAGCTGGGTTAGATGTGGTAGGTGGAGCCGTTGGCGGTGGAGCCGCCCGTGCTACTGCCATTGCCGCAGCTATCTTCTCCTTCTGCTTCTCCTCTTTCTGTCTCGTCTCTTCTTCTTTTACCAGTCGTGCTAGATGAGTCGCGAACTGTGCTAGCCCTGTGGCACTGGAGAAGAAGTGTGCCTTTTCTCTCATGGAAGTCTTATCAGCTCTGTTATTGGCTGGGATTGCTGAAAGAGGGCCTTTAATGAGAGAGTGATTTTTTGTGTGTGCCTATTGCTTCCATGTTGGTTTTTGCTCCTTCCCCTCAAAGAGGCCCTTATGGAGTTGTGTGAGGCGTTCAAGCACCTGACAAGACTGGTCAACCTCCTCGTAAACAGGATGTTGCCTTGTGTTATCTTTCAGGGCTTTGTTCGTTGTAAGCCCCTGTGTAGGCAGTTACAAAAGCCTCAAGGGCAATTTATTTTCATTGTTATCAAAGCATTCGTATAAGTGTATTTTATACCATGAAGCATCACTACCTGAGCACATTAAAGGAATGACTTTATCAAAACTAACACACCAATCACTAAAAGGTTTATACACACATTTAAATTTGGTTTCTATTCCTTTTTGAATACACCACACACAACTTTCATTTTTTTTATCGCCGACCCGTGAGTAAAAGTCGCAGGCAGTCCGAGCAGAAATATTAATTAATAAAAAGTTTATTAGCACTAATATAGAGGACATCATGGCTGACTATAAATATCAGCGGATTATTTTTCTGAGCAATGATTTTGCTGGAGGAAGCAAAACATTTAATAAAAATATTCAAATGTCATTCACACCCACCAAAATGAATGTAAAATTTATCCACTATATGAACGACCAGACCGAAACCAAAACCAGAATTCTTTACATGGATAGAATTGGAATTATTGGAACATTTGCGGACAGCACCTCAGCAAACATTTCAAACCTTAGTTATAATTTGGGTGTTGTCGGATGGACTGACGGATAATATACATTTAAAGTCCTTGAAACCGACAGCGGAAATATTGACACAGGAAATTTAGCGGGAAGAATTGTTGCGTGTTTGGAATTCGTTGCGTAGCAACAATGTATGAATTTAGAAATTCATAACTATTTCTTGCTTAGAATATACACGATGCAAAAAATCAATAATGTCAAGGTGAAGCTAGTAAAACAAGAGGGTGATGGAAACAAAAAAGCCAAGGGTTATAAATTATTCAATGAGCCGTATGCTAACATATTTTTGCTTGCCCGTAAGAAGAGCGGTAAGACGACAGCACTCTTTGAAATACTGAAACGGACTACAGACAGAAAAACCCGCATTGTCATTATTGCTTCAACGATACACAAGGACTACATTTATAAAGCAATGGTAAAGCACTTTAAGAACAGAGGAAACCCGATGGCGATATTATACCTTTCTTAAATCAGATGGTGTTAATGTCATTGATTATGAGTTAGACAAACTGAACAGACATGACGAGCAACACGAAGGAGAAGTAAAACAGGACAAAGAGGAAATAGAGAAACCACAATTTCTTTATTTCGGAAAAGAAGAAAAAAAGAAAACTACAGAACAAAAAGAACGACCCAGCAAGTATATTTCTCCAGAGGTTGTTTTTGTTTTGGATGATTTAGGGAGTGGATTAAGAGACAAGTCCGTAAGTGATTTGTTAAAAAAGAACAGACACTATAAAAGTAAGGTTATTATGTCTAGTCAGTATTTGAACGACCTACGGCCAGAAGCCATTAAGCAGTTAGATTATTTATTAATCTTTCCGGGGCAATCTCAGGACAAAATGGAACTCGTGTATAAACACTTAGACTTATCTTTTGACTTTTATTACTTTCTTCAAAAGTATCACGAAGCAACAAAGGAGAGATTTAATTTTCTTTATGTTTCAAGTGTTGATGATGAGTTAAGAAAAATTTTCACAAAGATTTAAATGATATTTGACAATTTCACTTCGTGCTATTCGCACTCTCGTTTATTGTCAAACATCGAAACAATTAAAGCAAAAAAAAAACGATGTTTTATGATGACGAAGTCAGAATAAAATATCTTAAATAATTATTTTTTCTGTATTATATATTTCACTATCTTTTATGGTAGTTAAAACAACTCGTGTTGAAGTCATTCCAACAATCGGCAAACGAACTATTAACTCAAGCACAAACATGGCTGGAGGCAAAAAGAAGACTGGTCGCAAGAAGAAGCAAGGAGGCAAGGGACAAGCAGGTGGTAAAATCAACTGGCAAAAAGTTGGGAAAACGGTCTTTGCCGTCGATAAATTTCTTCGCGGTAATAAGTTAATCTCTAGGACTGCGGGAGCATTAAGTAGTGTCGGGGTGCCTTACGCAGGTAGTGTTGGTGCTGTAGCATCAAGACTGAGGTATGGTAAGCAAAGCGGACGCGGCGCTCTTAAATTCTAAAGATATTTTGTTCTGACTTCGTCATCACAAAACATCGATGACCATTATTTTTTCCTAAAATAAAAAAACGATGGTTTAGAATATAGATTCAACAAGTTGAATCCATAGTGAGAGTGCGTTAGCACGACCATCTCGTAGAGTGATTACGCCCTTCGGGCAGTAAAACGCAATTCTAAACTATCTATAGAATGGTTGCTAAAACCAAAAAAACAAGGAAGCCTAAGGTAAGACCCCCGAGGGTTTATAGAAATAAAAGCGGGAAGCCGTATATTATCCAGAAGGGTAAAAAATATTATCTTAATTTCGGTAAAAAGACAAATGATATGAGCACACTTCAAATTGTTAAACTTTTTATGAAATACTTAAGCAGACCACGGACAAGGCGAGCACCTAAGCGAAAAGAAGACTTAAGAAAAGTCCAGAGTTTGTCGGAGATTGAACAAAATACTAGAACCGCCATTAATGACCACTTAGACAAACTCAGAAAAGAGAAATACGATAAGATTGATGAGATAGACCAAAAAGAGAAAAAAGCACAGGCGGATGCTGAAGAGGAGAAGAAGAGGCAACACCGAAAAGACATGGAAGATATCAAGGAACGACAAGAACAAAAAGACAGAGAACTAAGAAGGGAGCAAAAACTCATAGAGGATTTACAATACGAACAGCAAAGGCACCAAAGATTAGCCATTATGCCACCACCACAACAACAATATATTATGCCTGCACAGCAGGGACAACCACAAGAACAACAGACCCAGCCAGAGGTAAAAGTTAAGCCAAATAAAGAATTTGAAGACTATAAAAAATTAATAATAAATTCTGGAGTTTTTACTCAAGCAGATATAGATAATTGGGAACCTAGTAAAATACAAAGTATAGCAGAAAGAATAAAAGATTTTCAAAAGCAACAAATAACAATAGATGATATGAAAAAAATGCTAGGAGCACAAGAAGCATTAAATAAAAATATAGGAAACCAACTAGAGGAGGCTAAATACAGATTAATGTTGAAGAATGGATTGTCAAATAGTAATGTTGAGAAAAAACTTACTATTAAAATTCTTGGTGAAGCATTAAGGGATAAACTTAAAAATGAAGGCCACGATGTTAAAGGTTGGAACCAAAGAGCATCATGGATAATAGACAAAATTTTAGAACATAAAATAGATGTTGGACAAAATAAGGTTGAAGTAAAAAAGAAACTCGCAGAATATTTGGGCTTACAAACGGGAACTTGTTTAGAAGATTTGATTAATAAAGTGTTTTCCATAGAAAATATTAAAAAGTATCTATCACGAAAAGAATGGGTTCATTCAATGAGAAAAAAAGATTATGTTAATGCTCTTATAAATAAATATAGAAATGAACAGCAACTGGAGGGGGTTTCAACCCCTACCATACCCACGAGCGTCGCAGAGACGCCACAGCAACCACAGCCAGAGGAGCCACAGCAAGATGAGCGAAGCGATTTGGAGGGGCTTGTCCCATCAAAACAAGAGCCACCGCCAGACGAACAACAGGGTGAGGGGCGGGGACTAATGACTTATGAAATAGACGACATAATGAAAAAATATGGATGGTATCTCGGAGCAATGGCCAGTGATGAAATCTATAAGTTGAAGCCCGGAAGCAGAAAGCGATACGGATTTATTATGAATTTGGACAATCACAAACAAGCGGGGTCTCATTGGATTGCTATATGGGTAAGTCTGGATAAAGACAGAAGTGTTGAAGTGTATGACCCTTTGGCTGAATATCAACCGGCTGAAGACTTTCAACAACAAATGAAACGGCTAATTGACCGGAGTAATCCTGATAGTTATTTGTTAATGAAAGTTAATCAAGTTAAACAACAGAGTGATACGAGTGATACTTGCGGATGGCACTCAATGCGGTTTCTTTTAGAGCGAGCAAAAGGCGTAAGGTTTAAATTCGCCAGTGGCTACACAGATTTGAAAGAAGACGAAGCAGAAAAATTAAAAGCACAGAATGGATATGGTGATGGTGAGGGATTTAATACATTCATCTAAAAAATATTATTTGTTATATACAATTGAATATAAAGGAGGTCGTGCGACGGGTATTTACTATATCAACAGCAAAAACCGAATAACGGGGACAGACAGCGACTTTACACACGAAATCAATATGAAGGGGCTAGACAATCCCACACATTGTAAAATTCTTCATATCTATGTGCCGAAGTCGTATTACTCTGTTGCCTCTCCATATAATACCTTTACATTATCCGAAGACGGGTATAAGGCTTTAATTACAATACCTGAAGGAAACTACACAATGAACAACTTAAAAAATAAACTATCTGAGATACTGACGGCAGACAGCCCGAATGACTATACTTATGTCATCTCAAGCAACAATACAAACACAGAAGCGGAGGATGGTAAATCAACATTCAGTGTTTCAAATAACGGAGGTATTCAACCGCGGTTTATATTTGATGCTGATACACGTATTCATGAGGTAATGGGTTTTGATAGAAATTCAACATATTTCTTTGCCAATGATTTTATTAAATCGTCAAATGTAATTATTTTAACTGGTGAAAAAACTCTGTATCTTCAATCGGATTTGGTGAATGAAGGTGATAATCATGTGCTTCAAGAAATATATACAGCCAACGAAATTCCTTTTGGTTCAGTCATTTATGATGGAAGCGGGTCTGAGTATGGTAAAACATTGTCCGCTAATTCAAACAATGTATTCAGGCTTTACTTGACGGACGAAAACGACCAAGCAATAAATCTTAATGGTCTGGGTATTGTTATGACATTGTTGGTTTATCGTGAAACTAATTATTTTAGTTTATTTAATTCATTTTTCAATTTGTTGAAATCCAAGTGATTGATATTTATTTTAATTATTTATTTTTTTCTATAAATATATTTCGTGTATTAATCAACTTACACTACTTCAAAACAAAAGAAAAATGCCCGTTCAATACGGAGGAGAACTTACACACAGCCAGAGCGAACTTATCCGCGGTAAGTATTCGCTTAACAAACTTACTGCCCGCGAAAGTCTTGCGACTGTGCCAATTACCAGCGTCGGAGGAATTGAATCAACTTTTGAAATTCCAACTCGTCCTTTGAACCTTGCAAGGAGTGTGTTGCGATTTACCTACACACCGACGACTGGCGGAATTGGTAATTATAACAGAATTCCTATGGACTGCTTGTCAATGATTAAGACGATTGAACTACGAAGCCGAAGCGGTCAGTATCTGTGTAATCTTCAACACGTTGGTAATTACACTAAGATGATTTGGAAGCCTGAGATTTCTTATGATAGATTTATGGCTTTGGATAACCACGGGGCTAATTCAGGTTATGGGTCTATGCTTCAAAAGTGTAATGCCGATGGTCGTGCTACAACCGCCTTTAATGCTAACGTGTATGCATGCCAATTAGCAAGTGCTGCAACAGTTGCGGGAAGTATTGATACCGATGCTCATCTTCAGGCAACATTAAATCGTTTTGGTAATGCTATCGCAGGAGCAATTTCTCCGCCATCTATCAATTCTCGTCGTCATGATGATTTGCTCATTGCAAATGGAACTGGTGCTGCCTCTGTTGTAAATGTCTCTTATGAGGAGTCGAAGTATTTTGAGGGTGGAAGTGTTGGTCAAGACCCCGCTGTAGTAATTGCCCCAGCAGTCAATACTGGAAATTCGCCGGTAATCAATGTGTCTATTCCTCTTAGTATGCTTTTTGGAACTATTTTTGAAATTGATAAGACTATTGGTTTTAATGAAATTCTTGATTTGAGGATTGTGTGGGAGGGAACACAGAAAACCATATTCTATGGAACTGATGCGAAAAGTGTTGCAGCAGGAGCAGCCACCGCACAGCCCGCGGCGATTACCAACCTTAACCTCTTTCTTGCTGTCGAAACCGACCCGAATGTTATCTTGGGTGTTCAACAGAAGATTGCGGGTGAAGGATTTTCGTTTAAGACTGAATACCCTATCTCTTGGAAAACTAATGTCGCGGCGGGCACTCAGTCATTTGTTTTGAAGATGAACCGCTCTCAGGGTGAGAGAATTCGCCGAATTTACACTAGCGGGTTTTATAACACTGAAACTTCAAACACAGCATTTGATTGCGATAACCGAGCACAAGCTAAGATTACTTCTTATTACACTACTTTGGATAGTAATAGAATTCAGCAGTTTGATATCGCTTGCGCCCGCGATGAAGACTATATGCTTTTGAAGGAAAAAGTTAAGGGTTCTGCTATTTTGAACTCAAATGTGTATAAGTATAACTGGTTTCACGTTGATTTCTGGGATCACAACCGCCCACTTTATGACAAGCGAGAAGAAGAGGGTTATGAAGTGGCTGGTCTGTCCTTGGACACTGAACGGCGGTATGAGGGAGCAGTCCAATTGAATTATTATACTTATGCTATTCTTCAGAGGACTATTGTTGTTAAGGGAATTGAAATCCTTATGTCGTAGATGATATTTATCAACTTCGTAAAAACTAAAAAGAAAATAAAAAATATTTTTTTTAATTAATATATAATGTCTCACCAGAGAAATTTAATCACACAAAATCCTGACAGCAAATTTGTAAATGTCAAAGTTGGATATGACGGGCACATTGAAACTAATCATATGAAGACTACTTTTGGTGAAACCCTAACCAGTTCCTTAACACCTGTATTACAGGAAATCTTTCCATATACCATTAATACACGAATATGGACATTAACTCAGACAAATGCGAGTGTTTCATTTCTGAATAATATGGCGGAATTAAAAACGATTGTTAATGCTACCGCTGATGCTAGTATGGTAAGCAAAAGAAAAATAAAATATCGCACTGGTATGGGTGTTGTAGCCCGCTTCACTGCTTTATGGACAACAGACGAAACCGAAGATTATTATTCGTGGATAGGTATCGGAGATAACGATTTATCTAATGGTTTCTACTTTTACAAAACTAGAGATGAAGGAATGATTATTCTACATTGTATAGGAGGAACCCCAAACGCATTTTATCAAGCGTACTGGGATGACCCGTGCGACGGAACAGGAGATATGCCTGTATTAGACTGGACAAAGGGAAATGTATTTCAAATTCAATTTCAATACTTAGGCTTTGGTGCTATTAAGTTTTCTATTGAAAATCCGAAGACAGGTGAATTTCAGTTAGTCCATACGATTAAGTATGCGAATGCCAACACAGGTGTCAGTCTGCGGAATACTACATTGCCATTTGTAGCACGAATTATTAATAATAATGTTGGAGTTGGAATACAAAGACTGAAGACAGCCAGTTGTAGTTTGTTTGTTGAAGGCACCAACACAATTAATACAAGTATTACAAATACGGCGGAAGGTAGTGAAGCAGGTAATATAACTGAAAGCCCCATTTTAAGTATCAGGAATAAAGCACTATTCAATAATAGCCTAACCAACAATTCAAATGTCTTTCCTTCGTTGATAAGTATTACTAATGAAGATACTAAGGCTAATGTCATCAGAATTTTATTAACGGAACACTGACAGGGGCGGGTTTTGCTGATGTTGATGCCAAAACTTCAATTGTAGATACAGACACAAAAGCAACCGCTATCGCAAACGGAACAACAATTTTTAAGATTTATGTTAATGCTGCCTCAACTCAACAAATTAATCTAAGAACCTACGATATTCAATTAACACCGAACGATGTTTTGACATTCACATAAAAGGCTGTGTCGGCAGGTGGAAATGGTAATATTAATGTTATTGCTAACTTTATAGAGGACCAATAGATATTTGTTTCAGACCCGATTCGACTTCGTCGAATCTACAACGTCTTCAACAAACATCGTGAAATGTAAAGTTAAAAAAATAAAACGAAAGACGATGTTTTGTGATGACGAAGTCAGAACAAAATATCATTACTTTATTTTTTTGTATCTTTCTTTTACAACACGAATAACATCGCTCGCTTTCCTTAATATACATCCTTCTTCTGTACATTCTATAGCAGTCTCTTTATCACCTACGGATGTAGCAGTCGCTATCTCTTGTCCTACATTAGCCTTTATTTCAGTGATACCTGTCTCTTTTAAATCAGTCGCCTTAAAAGGTGTGCTCTCTTCTTTGTCCGTTATGGTCTCCAATGAAATAACTACTTTCACGTTGTCATCGCGGGGTTTGTATTGCTCATAGAAAGAAACAATATCAGGCTTAGTCCATTTAATTGTCGGCTTTTTAATAGAAACATCAAGGTTCCATTTTCAATTTCATTCAAGTAGTCTTGTTTGGTGTTGAGGTCCGACATAATTTGTATATCATATAAATATTAATTTTTATTATAAATATTTTTTTACTTCCGTCTTAATGTCTGTAAATTTATCAAACCACGGCTGTTTCATAACCCATTCAAGATATGGCTTATCAATGGTAGCAACATCTTGAATTTTCTTACCTTTATATTTACCAAATGGAAAAGTATCCCTTGGCTTGCCTGCCCGCGCATTTTCAATCATTTGGATTTCGTCAGCAATTATCTTTTTAACATCGGTAATAGAAAATGTTTCTTTTTTATTTTCAATAGAGAGTTTCTCAAACTTCTCACATAATCTGGTGAGGGTGGTCATTGGTCTATATAGAGTGGTAAAAAAATTTTATTAAAAAAAATTAATTAATCAAACTCGCAACAGGAGAGGACTTTCATTTTTTCAAAAAAAGATAACTAAGTTCAGGACAGCAGTAAAAACTAAGAGGCGGGTTTTGATGTCTCTTCGTGTTGATTTGGCAAAAGATAGATGAGTTATCTTTTTTTTAGAGTTTGAGAGAAATTCAAATATGGACTTTTTATTGATTAAGAATGCTTGTATTGAATTTGGATGAAATTATGTATATTTTTATTGAAATTAATAGTAAGACGAATTTATATGAAAATAGCCTTATTTTATATAAAAAGATAACTGTCCTATAGTAATACCTATAGTAGTTGTTTTGACCTGTGCGTTGGTATTATCCTTGATACACCCTTTCTGTTGATGATATGATCCGAAAATGTTAGTAATCAAGCTTTTCTGCATCTGTAATTCCTCGAACGAGAACGGCGACTACCAACGTTCAGAATTCTGACCCATTTACTATCGTTGCTGTGCTTGCATTCTGCGCGTTCACATAGTTTGTGGTTTGTTATGTATGTGTATATCTGTTTGTGTATGCTTGCATCCTTGCTATCTTCGAGATTGTTTTTCTTGGTGAGTTTTTATGTTCTACTAGATGTGTCTGATATAAATGTTTTGTATGACTATTCCCGTAATTAGTGATGTAAGTGGTTATATTGCGTTTGAAATCGATGAGAGTATAGGTGGTATCGTTTTAGTTATGAAGGACGTGTTGTATTTGCATGGTAAGTTATCTTCTTTAAATTTAGTGTATATAAGTTCTTAAATATTTTGGGTGGTTATTGTGTCGTTTTTGTCTGGCGCTGTTCAGATATGTTTTTGGCGTGTTAGATCTCTTACTAGACTCTGAGACCGTCGTGTTTAACATGTCAGCATATCCTGGACTCAATTTCTGTATGATTGCTCTGTTCTCTGCATGAATTACGTCTGCATGTCTATATCACTATAAAATGTGGAGGAAATATATTGTTATGTGGCCGATATTAATTGCTATTAAGCGGACTTATTGGTGTAGTAATGTCATTACGTGATATGAATTTAACGCCATATATCTTAGTCAAATGTGTCTTTCTCCTGGACTAACATAACAAATTTGTATCTGAATTTTTTACATTAAATTGTATTCCAGTACAGTATGGAAATCGATTTCATAAACGGACTTCCAGCACTTAACTTGTGAACCATAGCAGATACTATCTTCAAACAGTTGTGTAGGCTGTAAAAGAATGTATTTAATTTGAGAACAAGGAAGTACCTAGGTAATTTCAACTCCTCCCTGCAGAACGCTCGTAATGGTCAGTTTGTTTTCTAAACTGACGTCGCGCACGTATTTGAACACACATGTACTTTTGTCCGACCACAATCCTTGCCTCCTGATTGCGTATATTTTCATCCCCAACCTTGCCGCTTCGGTGGCTGAACCAATTCTATTGGAATGTGACACATATATAACTGGATCTAATCCTATGCGTGCCACTTGCTCTTTTAGAATGCTGGATTGTGTTTTGCTGCTTAAATGCTCCAGACTGTTTCGTCTCGATTTTGAAGAAAAGAGGCGAACTATCTGTGAATGAACCTCGAAATAATTCTTTCATTGACTGCAAGTATGCCCGAACCCATTTGACAGCGCAGAATATTTCTGTCCCTTGTCTGACGTACACCAGCTTCTCACCCTTGTCGTTCTTGAGGTGCCTCAGGCGGAGTACCATGTATTCGCATGGGATGTTGTTTATTGCAGTCGTGTGGAACCATATATCCTCCACCTTAAGTGCAGTGATATTGCCCACTCTTGTCATTGAGATCCATTGGAATAAGATCATGGTGCTGTTTCTGCTATCTCTCGGATCTTTGAGGGGTAGTTGGAGTATCTTGAGTAGGTCGTCCCTCAACAGTGGATATTTGCCTTCCTTGCCCGGCGGTGCTTCTGCCACTGCTTTTTCCTTCGCCATTTGCACCAATGGGGTATCGGTGGGGTCACAATAAGGAAGTAGTACATACTGCGCCTTAATAGTGGCGAAGTGCTCTTTGATTGTACTCTCATCGTATCCACTTTCACACATGTGTCTCAAGTAGTGAGCGACCGTCTCCGCTGTGGCCGGGAAATGGATTCGGTTGTGTGCAATGCACCAACTGACAAATTGCTTGCGTGATGCTGCGTATGCATCCATTGTTGACTGTCTTTTCTTGCCTTGGCTGGCCCATATTGCTATGTCAGCGTCATTAAGTACGACGTGGCCTATAATAATACAAAAAGATTTAATGAGCAAAATCAAACAGAACTGCAAAGCATGTGCCACTGAGGTCTATGGATATGGAGCGGATGTTGGTGCTAGCGTGTACGCTGCGGGTGGTAATGAGAATGAATCTTGCGCGTGTTCTATCACTTGTGGCCACCAAGGTCGTCCCCGCCATTGGGGTATCACAAACGCAATTCGCTTGCGTTCTTTCAGTGAGAAAAGGATTGACTGTCCTATTTGCCCAAAGTTCGGTGCCCACACGTCTTTGGTCGTCGTTTACCATCGGTGGTGATTGTTTTTATAATGTCTGGCTGAACAGTCAAGTTAATCAAGCAGGCAGTGAGTGCCTTTGAGTTTGCATCTGCCCTTGTGTTGAGCGATCGCTCCACCCATCCCCAGAGTTTTTTTATGTTGAGCTGGTGCGTGTACACATCGTCAATGTTTTTGCACAGTTGCGTGAGGTGTGTGCATTTTGTTGAGCAGCCTTTCTGTAAGTCTATCACAGCGTTAGCTGAGTCGAAGACAGTGAGCACTGTGTTGCGGTTGCTCAAGATGTGCTTAAAGTGTAGCGGAACCACTGTGGCCGCCCAGAGCTCTCCGTGAGTAGAAGATGTGCCGATGAATTCGGTGTGCAATGGTATGGTCACGTCCATGTTTAGTACATGGCCGCCCACTGCAAATTTCCCCGCGTCGAGCCTCAACTCGATGTCCGTCCGTGCCTGGAAAATAGCTCGTTTGCACTTCAGTGTGTTTCGCAAAGTGTGAAGCCAGTATTGGAGTTCTTCACTGAGCTCCGACCCTGGTGGGGTGCAAACGGTTTCCCGTTCAATCCTCTTGCATTGTGTGACTGTCGCCAGCGTGACTCGCGTGAATAGCATTGCGTTCTGCAAAGCTAACTTTAACGTGATGATCGAAGCAGCTATTGAGTGTAGCTGTTTGACCGATGCCCCATGAGCCGAGTGAACGTCGCTGAGTAGCTGGAGGGTTGAACGCTCAACCTTTTTTCCTCCGGTACCCCGATCCAGCTTTCTTTGCTGTTAATGATGTAGCCCAAGTACTGTACTTCATCTGCTGGCTCCTAACACGTCTTTTCTGAGACGGGAGGCCCAGGAGGCTGAAGAGTGCTTTCACGAACGCAGGTATGCCATCGTGTGTCCGGGCAAGTTTGATTGCGAACAAGAAATCGTCAGCGTATTGCATACATGGTATGTTCAGGGCTCGGATCAGTCGCACCACTGCGCGCATTGTCTTTCCAAACCAAAACGGTGCAATGCAGAAGCCGTAGAGCAATGTAGTGTTTTGATAAGTCTTGCCGTTGTGTCGGAATGCTGAGTAAGGTCTGCTTTGTCGTGATAGAGGAATCGAGTAGAATGCCCGTTTAAGGTCCACCACAAATAGCTTCGTGCCCGCGCCATCCAATACCAGTTGTAGGTCCTTTTCTAATGTCTCCATGGTGAAGGGAGCCTTTGCTTGAAACGAGTTACTAAAGCGCTTGTCGGTGCAGAGCTTCGTTTTCTTAATTCTTGCTGGATCCGCGAGCACTTGTAGTGGTTCAATCATGATGCATTCATCTTCTCTTACTTCCACTGCGTCTCCGCGTTTGATCACATCGTTGATCTGTTCACTAACGAAATCTATATGCTCGAAATAGGAAGGATGGTTGGTGAAGTCTGTAGCTGGCGGTGTGCGTTCGAATGTCAGCTCAACCCCGTATGCTAGCCACGATAGGACTACGGGGTCTGTCCCAATCTCTTTCCAATATCCTAACTTTGCTTTGATAGCATGTGCAGTGTCAGTGGAATCAGCCCACTGGTTGCCGCGGTTGAGTGTTTTCCCCATTGTCATTAGCCGGTCGCGTGCTTCCTCCAAGGTGCAAGATGAGTAAATTTAAACGTCGATAGTAGGTGATCGAAGAAGTTCCGTCATATGGAATTTCTACTTGCGGTATCGTCTGTCGCGATGGGCAGAAATATGCAAGATGTCCTGTCTTTTTGCACCATACGCACTGCATAGTCCATGCGTATTCTTTAAACACTTTTGATTTCGGCGCTGATTTTGGTAAAAAGTCTGAAATCTTGCCGACCAATTTCGGGCGTGAGTATCTGCCAGTCACAGTAAGAGATAATCGTTTTTAATACTTAGTGATGGCCGAGTCGGTATTTCAATAAGCAAACGTAATATTTTATTAAACTGCTGCCTGTCCGGCGCATTGTTACGTTCCTATTTGGCATGTTGCAGTCGTTCTTTTGACTAGTCACTTTAAACCGGTGGCGTGTTGCCGTGCGAGTCTGACTTTATGAAGTGTTCAGAAATGCATCTCAAAGTAAGGATAATATATATTTAATGCGTATGCACTGCTTTTTCTGTTGCATGATGCATGGGCGTCAAGCTCGACTACATACGCAACTACTGCTCGTGCGGATGTGTGATGTGTATGTGATTGTGAGCCGCAGTGTGCTTGAATGTTCAGTTAGTAGTACGCTGCGGGCGCAGATTGGGGTTCAGGGTCCAGCAGTGTTCTGCGTTGTGTCCGCGCTTGTGACAGTGGGTGCAAGATGCATGTGTGCGCGCGCTAGTAGGTATGTATGGTGGTTGCACTGCTGGGGTGACTGCTATGTACCCCGTCGGGTTTTGTGGTTGCGGTGCAGTGATCGCGTATTGCATGTGCGGCTGCTGCCCGATTGATGGTATTGTGTATCCCGGGACGCCTGCCCACGCCAACGTTGGTGTAGTCACGTTGCTTTGAGGTGCTGCGATGTTGTTAGTATTCACGCCGGGAGCAGTGCTTCTCTGTGGGCAGTCCTTCGCCCAGTGCTGTGGAGAGCAGATACGGCACAGCCCCTTGCTGTAGCTGCCATATGGGTTTGCGGTGCTCTTCGAAGTATGTGCCTGGATGGGCTCACAGTAGGCTGCAACGTCACCCGCGATTCGCAGTCGCTTGGCTGCTTGTATCCATCCCTGAAAGTAGCGTCGATGTACAGGCTTCTCTATGAGCTTCGCGTCCCGTTGCCCAGTCTCCTGCTTGGCTTGGAAGATCATTGCGTTGACTTGTTCAGATAGCAGGTTCGTTTGATAGGCGAAGGTAGAGTTGATTCCGGCCTGCAGTAGCTTCATCATCTGCCCTAAGTCTGCGTTTGTAAGTGTGTGTGCTGTGGATGTGCGTGCAGTGGGATCAGTGGGAGCGGTGTTGGCGCAGCCCCCGAGAAACAAGGCTGCTCGTTGTACTGCATCTTGCTGTTGTTGCAGTGTCGGTGCCCCATGATCAGATCCGCCAGTGAGTGGTGATGGTGATGATGGTGGCGATGCGTGGGTGGTACCAGTGTTGCTGCTGCTGCTGCTGCTAGCTGCGCTTCCGGGCGGTTGATCATGGCCGGCGCCTGTCGCTAGCGCTAGGATGCCGGTAGGGTTGCTCATATTTGCCGCGCTTCCAAGTTCACTCGAATTGCCCCCAGCCGCGTCGTGGTTGCCTCCCCCTTGGTAGTCGTCGCCGTCGTCTCCAGCCTCCTCGTCTGCACGCCTCTTCTTTGCAGAAGGCTTCTTGATTCGCTTTGGCTTCTCGTTTGACATCGATTCTTGTAATGCCTTAAAAACGAAACTAGAAGCACTTTTGTGCAAAACAAAAAATGTAAATTTGAGAGTGATAAGGTTGTCTTACTAATCTTCAAATTTTCTCGCGGGAACAAACGTTCCCGCTCCTTTATGGCGGGAACAAAAATAATCAAGTCTACTCAAGAGTCTCTCTCACGGCCCACTCTGCCTGATATGGAGCATTTAGGTATTTGTGAAATGACGCTTTTGCCACTTTTGCAATCCGATTGCCTGGACGGATACCTCAAATTCGGTCAACCCCTGAATCTGCCAGCCTTATCTCTTGCCAGGAAGGCCATTCAGGTCCCAAAAGTGTGCAGTGCGTTTCAGGAGAGTCTTGTAACTTGATTTCCTTTTGAGCGCCCCGAGAATTTCGTTCCTGTGAGGTTCCCTATTTCGTTATTGTGAGGTTTTTTTTCACGCAGCTTGCCTGTTACGCGCTTCAAGTCAAGCGTCTGCCTGCCCTATCTCCTGCAAGGAAGGCTATTCAGGTCCCAAAAGTGTGCATGGCGTTGCAGGAGAGTCTTGTAACTTGCTTTCCTTTTGAGCGCCCCGAGAATTTCATTCCTGTGGGGTTTTTTTTCACGCAGCTTGCCTGTTACGCCTTCAAGTCAAGCGTTGCTTTCAAATCTGCCTGCCCTATCTCCTGCAAGAGGAAGGCCATTCAGGTCCCAAAAGTGGGCAGGGCGTTGCAGGAGAGTCTTGTGACTTGCTTTCCTTGTGAGCTCCCCGAAAATGACGTTCCTGTCGATTTTTTTGGCAGATTAGGGCATGTCCTTCCTGGCCTCTCCTCTCTCCCCACCCCCCCCCCACCCCTCTCTCTCTCCCTCTCTCTCTCTCTCTCCCTCTCTCTCTCTCTCTCCCTCTCTCTCTCTCCCTCTCTCTCTCTCTCTGAGAGACTCTCTCTTTCTCTCTCTTTCTCTCTCTTTCTCTCTCTCTCTCTCCCTCTCTCTGTCTCTCTCGGAGCTCTCTCTCTCTCTCTCTCTCTCTGCCTCTCCCTATCTCTCTCTCTCTCTGCCTCTCCCTATATCTCTCTCTCCCTCTCTCTCTGTCTCTCCCTCCCCCCCCCCCCCCCCCCCTCCCTCTCTCTCTGTGTGTCTCTCTCTCTCTCTCTGTCCCTCTCTCACTCTCAATGTGTCTCTCTCTGTCCCTCTCTCTCTGTCTCTCTGTCTCTCCCTCTCTCTCTGTCTCTCTCTCTCTCTGTCTCTCCCCCCCCCCCCCCCCTTCTCTCTCTCTCCCTCTCTCTCTCTCTCTTTCTACCTCTCTCTCTTGTCGTCTGTTTCTCTCTCTCTCTCTCTCTCTCTCGCTCCCTCTCTCTCTGTCTCTCCCTCTCTCTGTCTGTCCCTCTCACTCTCTGTCTCTCCCTCTCTCTCTCTCTCTGTCTCTCCCTCTCTCTCTGTCTCTCCCTCTCTCTCTCTCTCTCTTTCTTTCTGCCTCTCTCTCTCTTCTCGTCTGTCTCTCTCTCTCTCTCGTCTCTCTCTCTGTCTCTCTTTCTTTCTGCCCTCTCTCTCTCTCTCTTCTCGTCTGTCTGTCTGTCTGTGTGTGTGTGTCTCTCTCTCTCTCTCTCGTCTCTCGTCTCTCTCTCTCTCTCGTCTCTCTCTCTCTCTCGTCTCTCGGTCTCTCGGTCTCTCTCTGTCTCTCTCTGTCTCTCTCTTTCTCTTTCTCTCTCTCTCTCTCTCTCTGTGTCTCTCTCGTCTCTCTCTCTCTCTCTCTTTCTCTCTCTCTCTCTCTTTCGTCTCTCTCTCTCCTTTCTCTCTCCTTTCTCTCTCTCTCTCTCTCTCGTTTCTCTCGTTCTCTCTCTCTCTCACTTTCTCTCTCTCTCTCTCTCTCGCTGTCGCCAGTCAAAACTTCATATATAGACTTACAATTCGCAGAAATTTTTGTTAATTAATTAGTATTCTACTTTAATGAACACATTAATAATATGATTTCTATGATTAATAGTAACTATCCCATGCAAAACCTGCGATTAATCTGCTTTCTGATGTTTTTTGTTAGCTTTATGATTTAGGCAAATTTGAGGATTTTTTATGAAAAATTCAGATTTCAAGTGAAGTTCTGATTATGTTCTCGATGCTGGTGTTAGAGAATAATATCATATTTAGTTGACTCTCAATTATGATCTAAATTAATGATCCCGCTCAAAAATGCTGCTAGTGGACGTGTTTATCAATATTATTTTTCTGACTTGGGAAAATTTAGGTGGTGAAAAACATATAAATACATCTAAAATTTAAATTTTTAATTTGAATAAAAAAATTTAAATAAAATCTTTTCAATTTTATTAAATTAAGTGTTTTTATTTATGATTTGAACGTATTTTCTCATGCAGACACGATCCGGGTGATGAGAAACACGAGGAAGAAAATTGAAGATTTTGTGATAATTTTCACCAAAAATCCTATGCTGGTTGGTTGTTTTATCAACCTGCCTAGTTATAAATAACATTAAATTTAGTTAGTTTACGATCTAAATCAAAGATCCCGCACAAAACCGCTCAGTTTTAAGTTGTTTTTCCATATTTCTGTACTTGGATGCTCGGATTTTTGTTCATAAATACTTACCACTTTCCTCTAAACTTGAATTTAAAATTTTGAATTCGAACTTAATATTTTCAATTCAAATTTTCTCTAAATGATTAAAATAAGTGTCTATTATGATTTCCTCACTTAAAATCACTCTGAACATGTATGCTTCAAGTTCAGTGACAGCTTATTAAAGTGAGAAAAATCATGAAAAATCATTATTAATTACCTGCATTTCCGTTGCTGCTGCGACAGGTAGGAGAGTGATAGTTCATGTCCAAGCGGTCCTAACTCATCTCTGATGATGATACTTAAATAATACAACGTGTGCAATCATTTCTGAAAGTATTTCAGAAGTTCTGAAAAACATGTGAAAAAATTTCGTGAAAAACAGACTTCTGGTTTCGTCGTATTGTTTGTTCGGCCTGAAGTCGAAGTAAGTGTAACAGAAGTGTCAACTCAGCTAGTATTATCTCCCCGTACACCTAACCACGCTACTTTCCTTTCATGAACACATGGAGAGATTTTGGGAGATAATCTCATACCTGCTTGTCAAAAGAGGACCAGACCAGAGAAACAGCCAACTGCTCCTCCAAATAGCGTAGCTACAACCACTGTAGAATCGACACAAACACCGCCCATACTAACTGCTGCTAAATTGCTAGAGGTAGTGCCAGATTTTGCTCCTAATGCTTATGCTTCTATTGAACTGCCGCCAGACATCAAACCGCAAGACAAGAAGGCAGCGAGAGAGAAAGAGATAACAGCAAGAAGAGTTGAAATCTTTTGAATTGGTAAGAGAAACTGAAGCTAGGAGAAGTGACAGTAAAATAATACCACTGACATGGGTCGATACGGTGAAACCGGACTCTAAAGGTGGCACTTATTGTAAGGCCAGAACAGCAATTAGGGGAGATTTAATGGAGCCTGGTGTTCATTATAATGCTAAGCGCACATATTCCCCTACTACTCACCACCGCACATTTCTCATGTTTGTCGCGCACGCTGCCGTTCACAATAGGGATTTAAGGCTTGTTGACTTTACAACCGCATATCTGCACGTAATCATGCCTTACACCATCTATGCGCGCCCACCGCCCGGATTTGAATGAATAGGGTGGTTATGGCTTATCCTCAAAGCTTACTATGGTCATCCTGAGTCTGGTAGACTGTGATACGATGTCTTGAACGATATAGTTGTTTAGTTTGGATATAAGCCTCTACCCATAGATAAGGCATCATATGCGATAGTAAAGGACAACAACCCATAGCACACCATACTGCTCACATTCCATGTCGATGATAGTTTGCATGTTGCTAATGAGAAAGAGCACACAGCCTTAGTTAGGGTCTTTCAGAAAAAGGGTTTGAGATGCAAGGACCTTGGCATTGCCACGTCTTTCAAGAACATTTCTATCGACCATTTCGAGAATGGGATCCTAGTCCACCAAAAGGTTTACATTAAAGCCATTTTGCTAAAGCTAGGATACGATAGCGCTATTCCCGCTAAGTTCCCCAACACCTCGGATACGGTCCGCCCCCTCAAGCCCGAACACGCCATTTTGGCGTACGATCTTCGTACCCTTATTGGTGTTTTGCTCTGTGTCGCTGTCAACACCCAACCCTTGATCGTTTGCGCACTGAACATGGCAGCATTGGATATGGTACCGAACCCCCCCCCCCCCCCGCGCGTATTTGCGAATCGATAAATATTGTATTATGATACTACATCATTATATTATTTGTACTTCCTAATGGGAACTCTAATATCACTAATTACCGTTAGGATTAGAATTACTGACACCGCACACCAGATACTTACCTACTAGTGTGAAATGCCACTTTTACATGCATACAACCAAAAGAATGGCATTACTGTGGCAATATATTTCTAGTATTCCAGAACGGTGTGTAGAACGGAATAGGGTAGGAATATATTAACTATTCATTTCCGGTTATTCTATTAAAGGGGATTGTGTTTACCAGTCAGATATAAACCCAATCTTCTTTCTAGAATAACTAGAACATACCTTTACCGTAGATCAGTTACTCTTAGTTCTGTCAGTTGTTGCATTGTCATTAAAGTAGCTTTATTGAATATCGGAAGACCTTTACTGGTCTGAGCTTCGTGTATTAATAGAACTGAACTTCTGTGCTGTTAGTCATGATACCCGGAGGTAATGGTATAGGTGGTTATGAGCGAGCGAAGGTCTCGCTGAGGGTTCCTCAGCTGCCTGCACCGACATCGGATGCTGCAAGGGACGCTCAGGCGTTTAACAACTGGCGTTGGTCAACGTTGCAGTTCCTGATGGGGCTTGATCCGAAACTACTAATTATACCGCGCGATGAAAGCTCGCCGCTCTCACGAGCTGAGCTGAAAGTCATCATCACACCGCCACCGATCCCTGCAGCTGCGGCAGCGGCGGGCAGGTCGTCGTCGTCCTCTTCGTCGTCATCTACGACCACGACGACTACGGCATCTGCTTCCGCGACTTACGACCCGTACGATGTTCAGCGTGCAGCTGTGGCTGCCTTGGCCCTGACCCGACATACGAGCAACTCTATGATTGTCTGTCTGCACAGGCACAGGTTCAGCTGGCGACAAAGTTTCGTGCCATCATCTCGGAAGCAACGCAACCCGGAAGAATTGCTGACGATTCGACGCGCTGGAAATGACCCACACGTTATGTGGGGAGCACTTTGCCAACGGTACGCTCACATTGGAGCTATATCTGCGGCTAAGCTTATCTACCAGCTCAACAACAATCGACTGACTACGAAGGACAAACCTGAGGTATGGCTCGATGCATACGTATACCGATACAAGTTACTCGAGGAACGAAAGCAGGCCTTCTCAGATGAGTACAAGTGTATCAATTTGATACAGAAGCTGGAAGGTGCAAAGCATTTGCCGTTCTCTGATTTTGGATTGAAATGTTACTTTAGTTACGACGACGCGAGTAAGCCTGACTTCCCGGCCCTGGCTGCAATGGCGCGGCAACAGATGCAAGCCGTCGTGATGATGAACGAGACGAAGCGGCCCGCCGGAGGTTCAAGAGCGGTCGACGAGCCTGCGTTGTTCTACGGCGATGGAGGACAGGGGGGGCAACAGTTCAATGGCTCATGTTGTAATTGTGGTAATCAGCATCGCATATCCAAATGCCGTGTTGAGTGCAAGCGACCCGAATGCGCCAATAAGCCCCGCCACCTTGGAGCTGAGTGCAAAGTCAAAGGTCCTGGCCGAAAGGTAAAAATGGGAAAAATAATTCTCGCAATACTCGTACTGGCCGCAGCGACAATAACCGGGGCAATAATCGCAACAATAATCGTAACAATGCTCAAGCCAATGTTGCTACTGCTGAGGATGGGACCGTCCACCCGCTCGATGACGCTTGGTCGTGCTTGATCGTGGAGGAGATTGTGGATGAAGACGCGGACTTGGTCGCCTTGGATCCAGCTCCGGCTCCCGTACCGCTGGTAGAAGAACCGATCGACTCCACGATGGCAAACGAGACGACTGTGCCGGTGATTGATGCGACTGTGCAACAGGTCCCGCCACATGAAGATGCCCCGACTAGCCAGCCGTGGTGCCCTCACGTCGACATCCTTGGATGTTGTGCATGGAACCGATGCCCTTTAGTTGATGACCTACGAGAAGAAAAGCAAGCACCCTTATATGGATTGCAACAGGCGGGCACCGCATGGCAAGCTGTCATGATAAAGCAGCTAACCAGGCTTTCCTTTATGGCCAACTACCGTCGTATTGCAGATGCTGTGCAGAATGACGACGACGACGAGTATGATGACCGTATGCCTGGCCTGCTTACCCGTGACGACGTATGTGGTGAAACCGATGCCGACGGAGCCGCCGATTGACCGATGAGAGACGTGCCGAACGATACCGCTGCGAACGCACAGGCCCGTGTTTCAATTTACGACTCTGATGATGTGGACATGCCTGACCTTGCTAGTACGGAGACTGAAGCGATGAGCGACTCCGACAACGAAGATGGACAGCCGACAGCCGCCGACGGACGCTGGACACCTGCAACGCACACGGACGTATACAGTGAGGGTTCAACTGCAAACGATGCTGTTGTTTTGATTGCTTTTAGCCCCAAGACGCTTGAAGAAGTGGACAACTTACTGGTGGATGTGCCTATCAACCCCACTGCGACGACTCAAGGTGAGCAAGTACCTGTGACGAAAAGAAGTCGGAGGCTACATCGTCACTCTCGTCCGCGTTGACTTCAGCTTCGGCTCCAACGCCTGCGACAACAAGAGGGGCGACAGGTGCAATCAACCCACATCAAGATTTTCTATCCTTTGCCAGCTCTAGGCCACAGGAGATCCCGTGGGAATCGCTGACCGACGAACAAAAATTGGATGAGAACGACTTCCAGTGTAAATTGAATATATGGGTCTTCATTCAAAAGCTTCATAGGAAGACAGACCCTGCACAGGGCTTCCCGGTGCCCCCGCGACACTGGCCCGCTGATTGGCGATTGGATGCTTAGAGCAGCTACACTGTCCCGAGACAGGACCCTTGGTACCCTGATGCCAGTCTACAGGCCATTATACCTACGCTGCTGTGGCTAGAGAACTACAATAGGGAAGAAGTCTACGTTGAGGGAAAGGAGCCCCCAATCCCTAGGAGTGCGGTCATATCGCGACAACGGCCCCCATCGAGGCTACAGATCGAGCTGCCCACTCAATTGCGACGAAACGTGGTACTCAACCAATCTATCTCCCATCCTGCTCCGAACTTTTGGGCAATAGATGTACACTTCTGTTTTCGTTATGCTTCCATCATCGAGATGGAATATTGGTCATTGAGACTAGGCTTCAACATCATCCCTCGATGGCAAGCTACTGTTTCGTTGTGTCGTTACTGCTCTCTTCACCACACCAACCCTTTGATTATGGCAGGGACACCCCACGCTAACCCTAGCCCTGCACATTTTGCGAATACTGTGACGAGATTGAGACCCCGCTCAACCGACATCGACGGTGCGACAAGTGTCAATGGGTATTCTACTATAAGCGTTCCTGTCGCAAAAAGGATCGTGCTCCTCATTCTAGGTTCTGCACCTATGCCGAGGATAAGTGTAACGAGCAACTACGCGACCCTATCCGCCAACAAATTTTGCCTGCTTGTGGTATTGGTTCCATGCTTGTTGAATACGCGTGGTTTGCTTTACAGTGGATGACCCGCTACGAAATTCATGAGTCCGGTCCGATTGTAACGGTCCCGCAACTCCCGCCGAAGTACAAACTTGGGGCACTACAGATAATTTATAGGCGACTATCTGGCTTCGGTATGTATAAAGCTACCATGCAGCGTCATATCGTGGAGGATGAGGCCCCGAGTGAGATCCCGTACGACCGTCACTGGTTGCAAGAGCGTTTAGTGCTACCTTGGTTGATGAAACGGTTGTGCCTGACGAGGTGAGCGACAATGTGGCGCTACTGGCAAGAACGAATGAGGGGCGAACATCTATCTTCGACACCGGTTGTAACTGGACTATTGTACATCCTACCCTGCCTTTGTGCAATCTTAGACGTGGAAAGGTGGCCAAGCTGTCTGGTTTATCACCAGAACGAGTCAAAGTGGACATGCAAGCGGATGCAAGCTTTACCTTCGTGGAAGGGAGTGGCGCCCACAACGACTTCGTGTTTCGGGACGCATACGTCTTACCTACAACACCATACAACATCATATCGCCTGGTGTGTTAGACTGCGACTATGGATATGCAACGATTTTTCAGAACAATCAAGCCGTGGTGCTGAAGGCGCCAATCTATATCGACGCATCGATGGTCATCTGTCGCTCGAGAATGATGCCGAACAAACTATACAGGCTTGACGAGACCGACGATGTGCCCCTTGATCTCAACGCGCCATACAACCCACTGGTCCGCAACAGCAACAAACCAACGGTCAACTTCTCTGTCAATCCAAACACATCAAAAGCTCCTGTGTCAGCTATGACTTGGCACAGAATGACTGCGCACGGAAGCGTTGAAGTTATGGATTTATTGGCAAAGAGAGCCGGCAGGACGATTACGGGTAACAACTGGAGAAGGTTACTGCCTACGAAGTGTGCTCCCTGCTTACAGGCTAAAGCTACTCGCAATCCATACTACAAAGGTAACCCGCCTATCGACAACGAATTTGCCCTAGGGGAATCACTCCACGTCGATTTTCGTGGACCGTGGCCTGTGAAGTCCCTGCAGGGGAACTTATATCAGTTGGGCATCATCGAAACAAAAGGGTCATTTGGTTTCATAATCCATTATCCTACTCGTGAGTCTGCTAGCTATTAGACAAAGGTGGAGAAAGCAATTACCTTCTTTGAAACACAAACTGGAAGGAAGGTAAAACAACTGCGGACTGATGGTGAATTTGTAACAAACCTGATGCGCGAATACAGCTCTTCAAAGGGGATTGTCTTGAAGCCAACTTCTCGCAACGAACCCACAGCCAACCCTAAAGCAGAAAGACAATGGAGGACAAATGGAGGTCGTGCAACTGCGCTTCGTCTTGATGCTCATCTACCTGAATCGTTTTGGGAGGACATGTGTCTGGCGGAGTGGGTGACAAGAATGGTGTCTCCGATACTCAACGGACCCTACAAAGGATTCAGTCCCTATGAGGTAACATTACGTCGTTCGTTCCCACTACAGTTCCTAAGACCTATTGGCTGTTTGGCGTTTGTACGAGTGGAAGACGCAAGAAAGGGGCGACCTATGGCTATCCCTGGAACGCTAACTGGGTACAACATCTTTCGTAGACTGTACCGAATCTATGTCCCTACATCCAGAAAAATAGTAGAGGTTCGCAACGTGAAGTTCGACGAGTCGACACGAGGTTACGACGCAAACGTGAACCAGCGACCTTGGACGTTCGACGACCTCCCACCAGACCAACCGGTACCTTTTTGGAAAAAAGAGTAACAAATTTCATGGATTGATCGTGAAATTTTGCCAGAGCAAACGGACAAGAAGGGAGATGACTCTGCCGAGACAACGGACGAGCCCCACGACGACGTCGCAGAGTACGAAATTGGAGTGGGGACCAGCTTCGACGCGTCGTCGACCCCCCTTGCGGTTTCTGTTCCAACTGCTACTGCTTCTGTTGTGAATTTGCACCCACTCCCTCGTTCTCCTTTAGCTCGTCCGAAAGCAAGAAAGGATATCGACGGCAACGTCGGTACTCAGAATATAATCGATGGAAAGAGGTCTAGAAAGCCTCGTCCGCCTCATCACGCATCCCACTCTGTACGTCTAGCTTTGGGTGATGACGACGACGACTACGACAACGACTACGACTACGGTGCTTCGTCAACTTTTGATTACTCTGACACTGACTCGTTTTGTTTGTTTACCCATGTGCTTCGCATCCCTGAAAAGCAGAAAAAGGCTGATCCCAACGTCATGGCTGCTCGTAAGAACGAGATTGATGGATTATACAAAGCTACTTGTGTTCGTTGGGCTTCTAGGGATGACGCACGGCGGGTCAACATCACACCGGTGCACACCGGATTTGTAGATGCAATCAAACAAACTGAGTCGACTGGTGAGACAAGCTACAAATCTAGGCTTGTACTTCGAGGGAATAGAATGAATGAATATGAACACTTTAGCCCCTACGAGACGACGACGCCTGTTGCGCATCATTGGACGCTCTTATTGCTCTGTGCCGTCATGGTCGGTCTGGGACTGCTACTCGAGGTCATCGACTTCAGCCAGGTGTTTATACATGCTGATATGGAGGACGTCGTTTTTGCTGTACCGCCTGAAGAATTCAGGAAGGTTGACGACCCCTGGGCTATTTGGCTGGTTTTGAAGTCTCTATATGTCTATATGGATCCCCACAAGCGGGGAGGAGATAGCATGACTTCGTGACTCGATTCTTGCGCCTCATTAGATACATGTACAATCTACTGTGGACCCGTGTGTCTTCTATCTTTTAGGCAAGGACAAGAACTTCCCACCTTCTTTCGTCCGGAGTTCCAAATCGATCCCATGGGTACTATTGCTGAAAACTGACGACATGTTAGTTTTCTGCATGCTTGACGTGCAGTACGATAACCTGAAGCGCAAACTCGATGAGCATGGATTTCGCTACAAGGCATTAGGGGACGTAAAAGTTTTCACCGGTTTGCAATTCAAACGTTTCGACTCGGGGCTGTTGATTCACCAACGAGCCTACATTCGTGGTCTCCTGCGTGATCGTGGCTATGCTAACGCGAATCCCACACCGACCCCTGCTACTGTACAGGAGCCGGCACCTGCAGCCCCCGAGTGCCCTCTGCCTCAATGGACCCTACCTAAGCTTACCGGTGAATTGATATGGCCTGCGTCCATGTCACAGCCACACATTTCATTTGCTGTTAACAGGCTGAGCGTCTTCGGGCATCAGGCTCCTGACATCGCCTACGCCATGGTTGGTCGCATATACCGACACCTGCGGGAGGAGCGAGGGTTGTTCTTTCCGGCCAACGTTGACCCAGCAAACTTTGAATTCAATGCGCATTCAGACTCCGACTTCGGCAATTGTCGCTTCACGCGCCGGTCCCGCAACGGAGAGATTCACATGTTAACTGGCCCGGTTCACCTCTCGACGTCAATCCACCGTGGCTCTATCGACGATGGATGCGGAAGTAATCGCATTGTCCAATTGCACACGCACTGCGATCGCCGTGCAGAGCTTCTTGCGTGAGCTGAACGTTCCAGTTCCGCAACCGACGGTAATACATGAGGATAATCGCGGATCGATTACGGTTTCGTCGAATGGATTGGGTGGCCCACGCTCTCGTCACTTGGACATTAAACATCACTACGTTGTTGAGCAAGTAAGGGGAAAACGCGTTGCTGTTCGTTATATCCCGTCGAATGACAACCTCGCCGACGCCTTCACCAAGCCGCTGCCGACCCCGCAGTTCCGCGCTCTCGTGGATCAATTCACCGTCCGGCTCGACGATTACCTCAAGGACGACGAGGACTCGATTCCACCGACTGGTCCGACGGCTGCACCATACCCGCCAGTCAAGAAGAAAAAGTCCGTCAGGAAGAAGAAGCCCACCGCTTCAAAGGGAGTGTGACCCTCCTTAGGATGGAGACAGATGAAGGTTTGATGAAAGCTATGGAATTCTCTCTTGTGAGGATAATGAGCAACTCATCTGGGGTTACAAACGTTACGAATCGGACTTCGACTACAGCTTCAACTGGGGAGGCCTGCGGCTGAATGTGATTGAACTTGGAGTTGATCTCCATTCTGCGAGTGCTCTATGTTGATCGCGAAGTAGAAGGACTTCCTGACGGAAATGCTAAGATCTAATCCGTTGACTTCCTGTCCGCCCGGCGAGGCCGGACTATTTATTTCGCTTTCTTTTGAGGTCGATTGCCGCAACGGACTCGACTAGTTTTTAAACGATGACAATGACACTCTCTTCATTTATGGTGATATTGAGTTCAGGGGGGTATTGTAGTATGATACTACATCATTATATTATTTATACTTCCTAATGGGAACTCTAATATCACTACTTCGTTAGGATTAGAATTACTGACACCGCACACCGGATATTTACCTACTAGTGTGAAATGCCACTTTTACCTGCATACTACCGGAAGAATAGCATTACTGTGGCAATATATTTCTAGTATTCCAGAACGGTGTGTAGAACGGAATAGGGTAGGAATATATTAACTATTCATTTCCGGTTATTCTATTAAAGGGATTGTGTTTACCAGTCAGATATAAACCCAATCTTCTTTCTAGAATAACTAGAACATACCTTTACCGTAGATCAGTTACTCTTAGTTCTGTCAGTTGTTGCATTGTCATTAAAGTAGCTTTATTGAACATCGAAGACCTTTACTGGTCTGAGCTTCGTGTATTAATAGAACTGAACTTCTGTGCTGTTAGTCATGATACCCGGAGGAATGGTATAGGTATAAAATCTGTCGGTTTTTGGTGACCCCACGTAGGATTTTCTTCCGCAGAGCCGATAAGTCTATCACCTCTATGTGGAATTACGCGAAGCAGGGGGAGCATAAGCAGAAGCCAGTCAGCGGATCGCCAGTTATGGATTCCTTTACGGATATTGACCCCAGTCACTTGTCTCAACACTCTGTGAAACTAGGTGAGGCAGAGATCCCTAAAGAAGTCCGCCAGAAGACTCCAGTTTTTGGCTACTGTGATTCCGATTTCGCTTCTAGGCAGGAGGATAGGAGGTCCCGTAGTGGCTTCATCTTTTTCTTCCATTTGACTCCGATTTCAGTTTTCTCAAAGTTGCAATCCGTAGTAGCTAACTCGACCGTGGAAGCCGAGATTATAGCTGCCAACGATGCAGTTAGGGAGGCTGAAGCCATTAGGAGGGTGTTAGAGGACATGGGTTATTCGCCGGGCACCATCCAGATCCTCGAAGATAACTCAGGAGCTATCTCATTGTCGGCTCGCGGCTTAGGTGAAAACCGTACTAAACACCTTGCAGTGCGTTTTCATTACTTAGTCGACAAGTGCCGTGCAAAGTCCGCGCAGTTGTACAAAATTGCGTCAAAGAAGAATATAGCAGATTACCTGACTAAATCTCTTCCACTTCCGCAATTCTTGCCAATCTCCGGGCATGTCGCGGTAGAAATGCCGATTGATTAGCTTTGCTTTGTTATATTATGCATTCCGCACCATGCGTTATATGACATTATTGTCTGCTTTATTTTCATTGTTTGTGTATATTGCTTTAATGTCTAAATATTTATCAACTAAACTCTTGCTTCATCAAACTCCGAAAAGCGAGGGGGAGAGAGAACCACTGCTGTTATTGCGACATTAGAAGTTTATACATGTTACATAGATTATATCGCATGTGTCGATGATCTACTTTGCTATATAGACTTAATCAAAGTTAATGTCATGATAATAGTTAATAGTAATAGTTATGACCAGACATACAGATTGTAAACTAAGTAGACCCAATGAGGCCACCAGAAGGCTAAGTACTATGGTTATAGTTTTGTTAGTACAATGGTTATAGTTTTGTTAGTGCAACTAAATGGTAGACATAATTGTCGATGTGATCGGATCGCTCATATTTCTCGGTATATGCTTGTATCCTATGACAACCGTCAGATGTAATAGATAATTAATGTTAAAAGGCAACCCTTAATGTTATTATCTTCATGTTGATGTTTTCTGATGTAATGTTGGTAATGTTGCGCGTCTAAACAGAAATATTTCATGATGATGTTGTCATATGTTGTTTCTTATGGTTACATGTTTATCTATATGCTATGACTATATACATCTTACCAGCAGGTGCTTCAGGCAGCGAAACTGCCATGTTCATCACTGCGTATAGGCTGTGAAGGCCCAGCATGTTTGTTTTGCTTCTATGTAGCGATATCTTTACCTGTCATGTATATTGTATATAAGTCATACTGGCCCGGTCACATATAAAGTAATTATACCTGTTTTTATTCTATTATAGTATGTGCATCATAAATATGTGCGTTTATTATCGTTTCTGTGCATGTCTCATTGCATGTGGTTGTATTGGTGTGTGCAGACGGGTTTTTGCGGGTTTGCGGATTTCACGCAAAATTTACGCTCATTTTTATGTCTTATGCTTTGTCAATCTTGCAGGGATTCAGACAATGCATTCCTGACAATGCTAATCGGGTTGACATTTCCCCGACGATTTAACTATATAAATCATGTATGATGGTTATATCTTCTATGTTTATGGTTATTAGTGCATATTTTTCCAATTTATATCAATCTGGGATCAACTCATATTTGCATATGATAGTATCATAATATGATATTTCATTCAAGATAGAATCTCCCCTTGAAGTAAGTTAGAAATAATAAGTCTCTGGGAAGGCAGCATAACGGTAGGTAGATTAAGGAATAGCACTGAGGGGTGCGAGTGCTCTACTACCGACGTCACACTGCTATTACAGGACTATAGTGCGTGAGTCACACGTACTAACGCTATGGGCCGGGAGATAGCTCTGGATGGGACATCCCTGTTAGCAGAGCCGATGTATCTGCTTCTACGAGAGGTGAGGGAGTGGATGGTCGATAGGTGTAATATTAATTTAATTTCCGTCATTTTTATGCTAATACATATTTCCACAGGCTTAAGGATTATCTTTAATTATGTCACAGTTTGCACTAATCTAAAGTAATCAGGAGGAGTGTTAGGCTATAAATTGGTACTAATATATATATGTATTTAACCGGGTTATGCGGCTAGATCCCGTATCAGAATGACTAATGCCAATCCACCTTAATGGACCGAGTGGGTATATCTGCCACTATTAACTGGCTCCAGTTATTGTTCTGTTATTAATACCTGCCAATCGTTTTAGTCATCCGTTACTGTTGGGTAAAGTATAATCATTAAAGTCATTCTTCGGTACTTCGTATGTACTTATCAAAAATGTATATGGGCGATTAAAGCTCTGTATCAGAGTTCGCACTACAAGGCTCGATAACCTGTTTGACCAATATTGTAGGCATCACCCCCCGGATAGCCGGTAAAAAGTACCTTTTCCTGGTGACAGGTGCACCAGCTTGTTTTTTCAGTATTATTTGTCCGGATTGGACCTGATGCCATTTTATTCTCGGTCTGTTGCCGTTTTCCTTTTTGGCTTCACTGAGCTAATACAACGAGACATCATTCTCATTCTTGAGGACTGTGTTTGGTTGTATTACCGACTTTTTACGAGCTATCGTTGGGGGCATTACATTTGTAGTCCACATCACTAGGGTGATTTCTTTCTGCTTTGCCACACAGGCAACAGAGTGAATTTTCACTGACCTGTCTCACACTGGGACGTCAGACGAAAACAAATACTCCAACACAGCTCCCTCATAACTCTTTCACAAAACAAATAATTTGGTTGGTCTCAAGCAGGTGTCTCGTACCCTCTAGCCTAATCCATATCTGTGTGCTCACAAGGAGACATCAGATACAAACTCTCTGTCGTTCTTGCTGTTCTCACACAGAGACCAAGAAGAAGGAGGTGGACAGAAGAGTGAAGGAACACACACAAAACACAAACAAGCATAGGGACAGGAGCACAACACTTTACCCTTCTAGTTTGTGCATTTATCTGCATTATCTCACACATACGTCAGAGTATTTTTGCAACTCTCTGATCGTTTTCTAAAGGTAGGTCTGAGAACCTATCCGACCGACTGTCGACTTCTCAAGGAGAGCTTTTCTAGCTTCTCTATTACTATCTGTGTGTAGGTCCAAGTGCCTCATACTAGATACAATATAGAAAAGAAGGAGGAGAAAGTAATCTGAGTAAGGACAACAAGAAATCGGAGAAAGTCTCAAAGACTATTTTTCTCAAACAAAAACAAACATACAAACAGTGTTTCATAGAGGACAGGGAATCTCAGTCTACCCTCTCTATTAGTTTCTCTCTTCACTAGTCAATCGACTGAAGGAGGAACAGAACACAAACGAACAAAAACCAAACATAGGAGCTGACACTGTCCTCCTGTTAATTACTACTACGACATCATGTCGACAGAGACCGCCGAAGTGAGTGAATTCTCGGAGGCAGAACAAAGAAGAGAAGAAGAAGAAGCAGGAGGAGGAGGAAGAGGACTGAATGAAGGAGGAGGAGGAGGAGATGAAGGAGTAGGAGGAGGAGTAGAAGAGGGCTGGGATGATGAAGGAAGATATGGAGGAGACGAAGATGAAGGAGGATTTGGACAAGAAGAGATGGGAGGAGGAGGAGCATATGGTAATCCCTTACCACCTGCCTACACGGGAGGAGGACGAAAAATGATCGACTTGATTCATAGTGATGGAGAGGAGATCACAGTGGAGGAACAACAGTGGGTGCAAGACCACTATGACCTCACTAAAGAAGAGTTTGATAACAAGATGGGAGGAGAGAAGGATACCTATGTGTGGATCCCTCAGGATCAAAGAAGAGAGAAAAGTTGTGCTAAAAAGGATGTCTATATCCTATTATCAAACACAGCACAGCTCCTCGGCAAACTGGTCTCTGATCCAGAAAAGAGAAAGAAGATACAGCATATCAAGTTTGGGGACACACACACCCACCTTGAATTACTCGATGCTATCTTTGGGGTGTACACTCAAACCCTGATTTGGGAACGTACATACGGCCCACGATGTGAGGGTTACCTCCAGTACACAAACCCAAGAGCAACGGCCAGATTCCTCGCGACTGGTCAGGAGGCAGTCGATGTAACAAAAATGAAGACCAATCTGGGTTCGAAAAACTCGAGTGGCATATTTCATTTTTTTACGATGGAAATGAAGGCCTTGGAGGAGGGGAAGGCAGAGATGGAAAAAAGCATTAAGGCAGCAGGAGAAACTCATCCTGTGATTGATGAGTTAGAGAAGACCGACAGAGTTCTGACCAAGATCAGACTGTTGATGGGTGCGTTACTGCATAAGGAGGCATGGAAGAGATGGATTCCTACCAAGGATCACTCTGTCCTTAAATCACTTAGTAACGCACCACCGGTCGCCAACAAAGCAGGTGTTGACCAATATGTGGAGAAATATAATTTTCTCAGATCTGCTTCTGAATTTGTGGCCTTTATCACTCATGCTCAAAAGCTGGTGATATCTGAGAAGAAGAAGGCGAAAGAGAATGAGGAGTTCGAGAAGACGATGAGACTGGAGAGAATGAAAGCAAAAGTGAGTGGTGCAAAGGCACACCCTCCGACATATTTGACCCCACCAGCTCCTGTCCCACCAGCCCCTGCACCCCCGGGCTCAACTACGGCGGTGGTCACAAACACGGAGAAGAAGGACAGACAGAACATCATAAATGCCTTCAAGGGGAAAAAAGGAGGAGTGGCAAGTCTCATGCTATATGCCAAGACGAGCTCAGACAAAGACTCTGATGCTTCGCTTTTGAGCAAGCTCAAAGAGATCAATGCCTGCATGAAGGCTTTTCCTTGCGACGAAACGCAGAAATACGAGGCCCTTGTTACTGTTTTTGACCAATCTCTAGTCTCGGAGGGATTCGATCTGACACAGTACAAGTTTTTGACAAAGAAGGAGGAGATTAAGAGAAACAATGCAACAGGCCTAGACGCTCAGTGTGAACTGGCGGTGGCCACACTCATTTCATGTTTTCAATCTCATGGATACCAGCATCTCTGCACTGGTACTCTCATAGGATTTGAAATCTTTGAGACAGTGGCGATGAGTTTGAGGAGTGCTGTTGGCTTGGCGGCGACCCTTACGGAGGTAGTTTCCTCCTATGGGCTATTCTATGGCCGCAAGTCGATTATCCTCTATTTCTTCTCGGCGTTACACACAGTTAACCCGAGTAAGGTTACTCAGCTCATACAACAATGCTCGACGTTTAGCTCAGTGAAGTCCAAGAACTTCCTCGAGACACACGTGTTCGAAAATACGGTTCAAAGCGTTGCTCCGTCAGCACTGTTTCAAGAAGTGATGAGTGCATGCTCAAACATGGACTCGCTCACGGAGGCACATACGGCACAGGCAGGCGGTGTACCTGTTGGCGCACAAGCCACGTACACAAACAGAGTTGCCGGTTGGAAGAGACAGAGAGAGCCAGACCTGAAGACCGCATGTTGGAGGTGGTTCGGGGGCTTGCAGTGTAAGGCACAGATGGAGAACAGAGACTGCAGCCCCCCCACCCAGAGGAGGAGGAGGCTCATGGGCAAGTTCCAACCCGAATTTCGGTCGAGCTCAGGCCTACAACACTGCCTCGGAGACCGATACGTCATCCCACCCGGACACTACTCAAGGTAATCGTTTCGAGGTGGTGGAATGACTGGAGGGGGAAGAAAAGAGGAAGGAGAAGACTGTTCGCCATCGTATCATTACCAACTTTTAATATTGTCTTCAATGTTTCACAATAAATTTCCGTATAACACAGAGCATCGGGCCTGTGTATATTGGCTGCGAGAACAAGAACTTTACGTTCCAAATTTTGCAGTCTTGTCTCTAAGTTTTTCAACTCCTCCTTCTTCTCCTCCTGCTTCACCTCATTAACATTGTTATTATTCTGCGGTACTGGTGCGTTTACTATGAGAGCGACATTGTCTTGTGGCACTTGAGTACACACATTGTCTTTTTGCTCGCCACCCGCCGCGATCGTAGACATTGAGTCTGTTCGTGGTTGTTTGCTTGGCCGAGGCGATACGTCTGCAATTGGCCTCCTCGCCTCCATCGCAAGTCTTGCCTTCCTATTTGCATCAGTTATGATTGGTAACCGTGATGTATGAACGGGTATGAGACTACCTTGGGGCTGCAGTCTCTGTGCCCACATCTTTGTTTTCACATAGAGGAAGCGTTGGCCCATTCTGCACAACAGCATTAGAAAGCACTGTGACTTTAGAGAATATTAATATTGTCGGCCGGAAGTTTTTTAATCGATACCGGGACTGGGTGGACGGAAATATGAAAAATTCGACTGGCACTCTGAAGGGAGTGGGTAGCCGGACGGTCATCACGGGAATTATCACACTGACCTTAAATTAAAATCCGCACGAGTATACCGCATGGACCTTTATGTCGTCCCCGGTTACCACGGGTCAATATTACTATCGTATGACCAATTGGCTACGATGGGGGCTGTGATTGATTGCGCCGCACGGCGAGTGATATATGGAGTAAAAAGAGGAGAAGAGAACGATATTGATCCCTTCAACGCTACTGACTCTTATGACGCTTATGAGCTGAGTCTAGCGACGGATCACAAAAAGATGGCCATCGCACATGAGGCACTTGAGGTGTACGTTCATCCCCATGTCGTAAGACCGGATGAGCTGTCCTGGACCGACAATTGGGAATCCCAAGTGTGCACTGTCACAGTTCCGACATGCCATTGGGACAAAAAGTCTATTGATGACTTAATCGAGAAGCGAAAGGAGGAGATTATATGTGTCGCACAAAGAAGCCCGTTGTTGGCGAGATTCGCGGAAGGAGTAGGAACAGATGTCCATATTACTAACGGATACTGTTTCCATGCGAAAGTAGGAGAAGAAAAAAGGGAGGCGTTTGTACCAAGGAGAACGGGGCGAATCCCGGATACTCCACCAGAAACTATTAAAAGTTTTATTACTGATTTCTGGGGTGACGAGCCCACGTGGCCGCGTTCACTAACTGAAGTGAAGAAATGCTTACGGACTTTATTCGAAAATAATAAGCCGTATACTATTATCCTGCCATATAATGAGAAGGCGATATGGGCAGGAAATAAGGGACCGGCTTATTGATCATCCTATACCGATACCCTCTCGCAAGCAACAGCTAGTGGTGGCTTGTCGTATGGGAACTCGTGAGCAGAGCAGTGCATACAAGCGGAAGCTCAGAGACCTCGACAAGTTGAAATTGATACCGCAAGCATTCACATGCTTTGATGGTTTTTACACCCGTAAAGCTCCTTTGCAATACGCGAGACTCATTGACATGCTGGTGGAGCTCGGTAAAGATGATGAGCCGGACACGGTCACGTATGAAAAGACGGGCCTAGATGATGTCTCGGAAGAGGACTTAGGCTTGGAGGAGGACAGAGAACCCCTCAAGCAACATAAGCAGATGTCTGATGGAAGAAGGAGTAGGCACGGAGAATGAGAAGGAGCTTTTAAAAGCCAAATTAGAGGCGAACAAGGAAATCTTTGACTCTCCACATGCAGGTGGTGTCAAGCCTGAAGATTTCACTGCGGTTATTTACAAAATACCGGGTGCGGAGCCGTCACCGGCACCACGAAGGGCGAATTTGAGTATACATGAGGCGAAGATAGCGGAGGAGCTAGCAAGACAGCTGCTCAATGAGGACTTTATTGAGAGATCAACATCTCCAATAGTCTCACAACCGAGAATAGTGCCGAAGCCAGGAGGAGAATGGCGCCTGACAGTTAACTATGCTCGTGTTAACAAGGTGCTGGAGGAAGAGAGAAATCCTCTCCCGACATTAGAAGAAGGAAGGAGAGTACTGCGGAATGCAAAATTCTATTCGGTCATTGACCTTAAGAATGGCTTCTGGCAGATAACACTGGAGGAAAAGTCCAGATGGCTGACGGCGTTTGTGGTGGGTATGGAAATATACCAGTGCTTCCGATGGGCCTCAAGCAAGCCCCAGGACTTTTCCAGAAGGCGATGCAGAAGATGTTGAGCAGTCAGTACGATGATTTGTCTGACGGAGGCTTTATGAGAAGGCGGGGACAGAAGGCGGGAGAATATGCATTTTGCTATATCGATGACATTATCGTATACTCTAACCCAATGGAGGAGCATATCGATCATTTGTCCGATATATTCAGGCGCATCGGAGCTTTTGGCCTGAAGTGCAATCTAAAGAAGTGTCAACTTGCCAAGACGAGTGTGACATACTTAGGGTACGAGATCTCCCATAATCGAGTCTCGATATCCAAAGAGAAGAGGGAGGAGATTATGAATCGACCGATACCGAAGAACCGCACTGAATTGCACTCATTCCTTGCGATGGCGCAATACTATAGCCAGTTTATACCCGATTGGGGTGCAACACGGGCTAAGTTGGAGAAAATGATAGATTTTGGAGACTTTGAGAAGTGGGGCGAAGAGGCTTTGCAAGCGTTTCATGCGCTCAAAGATCTCATTTACAAAGACCCGAAAGACAGAGGACTGGTGTTAACGATGCCCGACTTTACGAAACAATTCGTAGTCGATACAGACGCATCTAAGTTTGCGATTGGGGTTGTATTAGAACAAGAGGATGAGGAGAAGAAATTACGCCCAATCATGTTTATTAGTAGGAAGTTGTGTGCGGCGGAGAGAAACTCTTTGCACAAGTGGGCAAAGCGAGGCGTTGGCGGTAGTATGGGCCCTCAAGAGGCTCAGAGAGTATTTGTGGGGAGGACCTCAATTTACTGTCAGAACTGATCATCATAACCTGTTATGGTTGATGAATCATGAACAGACGGGACGGCTGGCGCGGTGGCAAGCGTTCTTGTCTTGTTTCGATTTTACAATGGTCCATCTACCGGGAAAGCGAAATGTGGTCGCTGATAGCCTCTCTAGGCTAGAGTTTAACTCAGAAGTATCGGCGTTGGTGTCCACGGTGGAGATGGAAGACTTGTCCACTGACAAGGTGTATGAGGTCAGCCACATTGAGGCGATGGAGATGGCGAGTGGAGTCCGATATGACCGCACAGGTCTACGGTACAGTCCACAAGGCCCGGATCACGGGATATGTTGTGAGCTACATACCCAGGAGGACGCTGAGTGGTCCTATGAGGTATATGAGAATGCGAAGGCGAACATAAGAGAGCAAGAGGAGACGCAGAAAGTTTATGCGGAGCCTCCTCAAGAGCGGAGAAGTGACCTAGACGATGACCCGGAAAGAATCGGGATACGGCTAGAAGATGGTACTATCCATATAGCCTCGCCTACCGCATGGAGGCAACAACAGGCTCAAGATCCGGAGTTTAAAGAACTGATACAGTTATATCAGAACCCGGATGAGCTACGGATGACGAAAGCGATCAAAGATCAGATGAAGGAGATGGGATGGAGAGATGGTCTACTGTGGTACAAGGGCCTTCACGGTCGCTATGCGTCACAGCCGGACAAATGGACCCTTTGGGTACCGGAGAGTCTGAGACGATTTATATTTGTCGCAGCCCACAATTGCCCACTTTTGGCGCATCCGGGTCGACAACGAACTCATATGTTCGTAGCGAGGCGATTCTGGTGGAAGAAGATGAAGGAGGAGATAGATCAGGCGGTGGATGCATGCATCCCGTGCAAGATAAACAAAACACCACTGAAGGCAAATTTCGGCCTGATTGGCGAATTTCCTCTTCATGCGGGGATGTTTGAGTTTATACACATTGATCATGTGGGACCTTTCCCAGAATCGAAGGATGGTTACAAATACCTCCTTACGGCTATTGACAGAGCCACCAACTATGTGTGGATCATCCCTGTCAAAGACGTTACCGGCAAGACGACGGCCGAGGCGCTGATCGATAGGATCATCTCACAGATCGGAGTACCAAGAAAGATATGTTCTGATCGAGGCTCGGACTTTAATAACGAGGTCATCGACAAACTATCTAAGTATTACGGGATGAAATGGCAATATGTTACTGCCTATAACCCGCGAGCAAATGGGAAAATCGAGCGGGTACACAGACCCCTCAAAGCCTCGCTAAAGATGTATTGCACGAAGAAGGAGAATCAAAGAGCATGGGTCGAGGCAGCACCATCATTTGCGTTTGCAATGAACTGTCTACCCTCTACGGCGTTAGGAGGCTCGAAGAGCTCAATCTCGCCATATCAGTTAGTATATGGGCGTGAGCCTGATATCCCGACTTCGCTCCTTCACCCAAAAGACACTTGGGCGGATGCGGATGAGTTGTTTGGGATGAGACTTAGAGTGAAGATGGAGGCGGAACAAATAGTCAGGGCGCATAGAGAGGCGGAGCGCCGAAAGACTGATGCTGAAGGGGTGCGACAAGCGCACTTGGATCAGATCAAGTTCCAGGTCGGGGATATTGTACTATTGTACCATCCTCAAGTCCCGAAGGGAGTCAGCTCTAAGCTGTTCACTCACTGGAAAGGACCTTATCAGATTATGGAACAGACGGGACCTCTGAACTACAAGATCAGGGGTAGAGGGAAGGTGCAAATTGTGAATGTAAGAAGGCTGATTAAGTATGATCCCTTCTTACTGGAATATGAATCCGTTGAGGAGGCGTTAAAACGGATGAAGGATGATTTCAAAGAGGTGCCGCCCATCCACAAGGAAGCTGGCATAGACCAAGACGATGCTTATCGGGCACCGATAGCTGAGAAGGAGGAGAGTGAGGTGGACAGTAAGGAGAAGACTGACCGCATAAGCGCGGTGGGGACTCAGTCCAAGTCTCCGCGAGAGCATAGCGGAAAGAGGGAGAAGATCACAGAGGCGCAGCTAAGGAGAGCGCGGAATGATCTTATCAACGACCAACCGAGGAAGGCGATGAGGTCGATGAGATCAAAGGACGTCCACCAGGAGGAGGAGGGGACGGACACTGACCCAAACGCGGGCAACGTTGAGATTGTCCATGAGCGATGGAAGGAAGGCGATGCGATAGCAACCATCGCATGGGTGAAAGATGCTTTCTATCTGATGAGACCAGCGGAACAACATGTCGCTGATGACACTCTCTCAGACTCATACTTGATGCGGGTCGTGGCGGTCCCACGACAGATGCGTGTCACATGGACACTCAAAATATCATCAGCCGCAAAGATAGTACAACCGATACTCCAGTTCTGGAGAAGTATGGACCCGGTTGAGGTTCCAAAGGCAAGACATTATCTGCCAGTATATAAAGACGCAAAAAGTCTCGAGACATGGGATGATACAATTACTCCCAGAGACAAGGATTACACTGCGTGGACCATTCAGACACTGCCAAGAGGAGTGCTTGATGTCCCTTTTGAATTATCGTTGGGCGGAATCCCTAATAAGATCTGGGACATTCTCGAACAGTCAAAGTTCGATCTGACTTTTGTTGGTGGTCCTCCACCAGGCAAAGAAATCCGCGCCAGACGACGAAGGCAGTGACAAAGAAACTATTTTTCTTTATGAGTCTCAAATAAACTGATTGATTGCCCACGGCGTATCATGATTTGATCATGCATCATCAGTTATCAACATGAATATTAAAAAGACTCAGTGATATAACTTGGCATTCGATCGCAACATACGAGTGCGAAAGGTCGATCGACGATGATACTAACTAAACATTCGACAATCTTGGGGGTATCCCTTTTTCCGAAATTTTCCATGAAGTATATGGACTTTTTTGAAAACGTGTGGAAATGAAAGGAAATCAATTCACTGATTGCAGAACATATAAAAATAATATTAAAACATGTTTTTATTAATTGTAATACACTTTGACTTCATCTTCAGAGGTGGGCAGGAACCGGTCCGACACGGTAATCTTTCTCCTTTTTCATAGTCCCGGCTACTATGAATCTATGATGATAACAATGCCCAACATGCAGAATTTGCTTTTAAGTTTGTTTATCTTTGTTTACATTAAGCATTTTACTTTATTATGATAATAAACATTGCTTTTACCTACAATAAATTCCCCCGGGGGGGGGGGGAGGGGGGGGGGGGGAACGGGGGAGGAAGAGAAGTGCGATGTCGCCACGCAAAATACATAGATTCTACAACAAAATTTCTTTAATTACTAAAAAAAATAATAAATCTAACTCCGTAATATCATACTAACTAAATTAGAAGTTTGTTTAACTCTTGCACGCGACAAACGTTCTTAATCACGCTTTCGACCATAACAAACCTGCCAGTGCAAAAAATTACGATTAATACTACACTACTACAAAGAAAAAAAACACAAAACAAATTCAAACATCTTTCAGATGAAGGAGAAAAGTGAAAGCTATGCAAACTACCTGGTGCGTGCATTTGAAGTTAGCGCCGAGTCAGCGCAAGCGATGCTAAAACAAACTCCCATGCGTTAGGTGAGCTGGGAGCGGTGAGACCGGTGCCGCGTTGGGGGGTGGAAGGTGAGTTACCAGCAGACAGAGCGCCAGCTGCCATCCGCGCGATGAGATCCTCCAGCAAGCTTTCTCTCTCGCTCTTACTATTTTTGTTGTTGTTGTTGTTGTTGTTGCTGTTGTTGTTGCTGATGTTGTTGTTGTTGTTATCATTATCATCATAGTTTTTCTTGTTCTTGTTATTCTTCTTCATCTTCTTCTTCACTCTCTCGTTCTCTTCTTCTGAGCTTTCCTCCTCCTCCTCCTCCTCCTCCTCCTTCTCCTTCTTCGAATTCTTCCTCTTTCTTCTCTCCTCTTCCCGTTGTCGCTTCTCTTGCGCCTCTTTTTCCTTCCGATCTTGCGCTTCTTTTTTCTTCCTTTCCTCCTCTCTCAACTTTCTTTCTTCTGCTAGCATTTCCTTAATGGATGCGGCTTGTTCTGACATTGCCTTGTTCACAAGATCCTGAACGACTTCTTTCGACACGCCGGCGGACGAACTACCCTGAATACAATACCGGTCGCCGTTGTTTTGAAAGAAGTCGTTCATTTCTTGCGAACAAGGCAGTGGCAGAACAAACCAACAGCAACGACAACAACAACAACAAAGAATAATAATAATCATAATAATAATAATAAATAATAGTATATCTCCTGCCAATTGCTGAGACAAAAGGCCATGTGCATCCAGTCCTCCATTCCATAAGGAAAGTCTCCACACCAATCGGTGGAAGAAAGGAAGTGACGGCATAGAACATCACTCTAGGAGCTTTATACCAATCAGCCCATGGAAAGGGACCGATGGCCTATGTACTCCCTAAATAATAATAATAATAATAATAATAATAATAATAATAATAATAATAATAATAATAATAATAATAATAATAATAAAGTTTGAAAAAAAAATGTCAGCGCTTCCCGTTAGAGAGATTATACTCGGAAAAAAAAAGACAGGGAAAGGCTCACTGATAGAATGCCACACACACTAGCTAGCCATACTAAAGCTAGTAGCTATACTCCCCTCTCTAAACTATATGCTGCGGCGCCCAAAGAGACCTTTTGACCCCCCCCCCCCCCGGGGGCCCCCCCCCTCACAAAAAAAAAGAAAAAGAAGAAGAAGGAGTAGGAAAGATTATACCTCCAACGACATGTCCACTTCATCAGCGTCGACCGCGGGCTTTTTGGACTTCGGCTTGCCTAGTCACGTCAGAAATTAGAAACACTGAAAAAAAAAGCACACACAAAAAGATGAAATTTGCTAGTACCTGGCTTTTTCTTGCTGGACCCCTTAGGCATAGGAGGCTCAGGGGTCTCTTCTTCTTCAGGGACGTCTGGAACGTCTGGAACATCGTCGACGTCGATGGATTCTGCACAAAGAACCAAACAATATTACATACATCCTTCATTTTTCATTACATACAATGTTGCTACCGAATCTCAGTTTTTTTGGCCTGCCCGAAGAGCGAGGCTCAGTCGGGCCCTTTTTTTGATTCTTCTTCTAACGTT
>WBZZ01001756.1:0-49225 GCA_019918135.1 Paulinella micropora
CTGACGCTACAGCAAGAAAGGATGCAACCCTTTCCCATGCTGGCATTGACCTACCATCAGCTGCCTCAAACGCTAAATCCTGTTCTAATCGCTGCTGTGCTGAGAGCATTCTACCTCCAACCCAAGCAGGATGTGTTGGCGGTTGGCTATCACTGAGGAAGTAAGTTCTAGGGTAGTTTAGCCTTTCCTCCTCTGTCAGTTTGGAAAGACCGATCATCTTTGCCTTCCTGTCAGGTGGGACTGCAAAGGGGTCCGGTGGAAGATCTGCTAGCACTCTAACATTCACTGACCACTTCTGATCGTTTTTGTCAGTGCAGGAAACATGACCTGGATAACCAGGCTCGCCTCCCTCGCCGTAGCTTCCTGCAAAGCGCAAGCCTGCAACTGCGCCTGGGCGGCCTATAAAACATTTTCAGTTATGTATGACAATATAACAATAAACATTTACAACCTAGCATATGTTCTATCTGGTCCTTCTCCTCCTATCCACAATACTTCTGCGCAAGCTTGCGAACATCCTTCAGAAGTTTTGGATCTGCAAACTTTACGGGAGGAAGTTTTTGGGGCAGCGTCCCTTCCGCTATTTAACAAAATAAAATAAAAGTTAGATTTTTCAACTAACAGGAGAGCAAAGTGAAAACCTGGAGCCCGGGTCATCATTTTAATCGGAGCTCCGTCTGGTCGGTCCCTTTCCCCGTGCCAATGCTCTTGCCCGTCTCCGAAGGTCTTTACCTTGGCCGTGGGGAGGCCGTTGTTGCCATCGCCTGGTACTCCAGCGTTGATTTGCCATGCCAGGAGACGATTCCAGTACTTCAAGTACTTGTTCATGCATGGTGAAAAAAAATTCACCCAGTCATAACTGGTGATCAGGATACAGACGACAATACGTTCTTTGTCTTTGGTGAACGCGCGAAGCAGCTTGAACAAAGCCTGAGCGATGCTTGTGGTTAAAAAGGTAGTGCATAACCCTCGTCTCATCGTGCGAAACTTCTGATTATCACCGGAAAACCCATGGTGTGGGAGATTTCGATGAGTCTGTCCTTGCAAAAACCATCCCGCCCAGATAATGAAGTTGATAAAGCCATACATACCCCAGCCAGTATTTTCGCCCCCTCCGTCAAACTCAATGAAGAGCTTCCATGCGGCCATAGTGTCAGTGCTCCACAGCCGACTCCGTAGCATGTGGTAAAGGATAGAGATTGTACTGTTCTGACCTTTTTCAATACCAGGCCCGTGAGTGTAGATGTAACTTTTCCTGGTTCTGTAACAACTGAACACCCCAAGGCCAAGACGAATAACGTACTTACATTTAAAGTCAGTGGATTTGCGTCGACATGAAGGAACGAGCACAGGGGGTGTCCCGTCAAAAGAGCAAACAATCGATCGAAGGTCAAGAGGTGCTCCAGACTTCCGCTTAGTGGTTTGGAAACGATTTTCCCGATGGATTTTGTAATGAGTTTGGCTCCTCACCTTCCACTGTTGAAATTCAGCTTCATTTTTGAACCCCCGCTCTTGTTCCTTCATAAGCTGCTTGCATTGCGCTGCCAGCTCGGTGCAGATTTCATCCTTGGCGATGTCCTGGTCTATTATTCACAGGAAAAAAACATAATAATAATAATAATAATAATAATAATAATAATAATAATAATAATAATAATAATAATAAAATAATAATAATAATAATAATAATAATAATAATAATAATAATAATAATAATAATAATAATAATAATAATAATAATAATAATAATAATAATAATAATAATAGTGCTTCTCTGTCAATGGCTGATGCATTTCTGCACATGCGCCTCCATCGTCTCACCCGTGAGGGGAGTACGAAGAATTGACGATAGGCTGTATTGACACCCCCGCAAGGGCAGTTCCAACACTTCCAGACGGGCCGGTATGTTCAATGAAAATACTGGTCCAGACGGACCGGTATGTTCAATGAAAATACTGGTGGCACCGACGGGAATCGAACTGGCGACAGGGCCCAGATGGTAGAACTTGACCACTGGGCTATCACGGTGTCCAAATAATAATAATAATAATAATAATAATAATAATAATAATAATAATAATAATAATAATAATAATAATAATAATAATAATGATAATAATGTACACAAAAGAACTTATGCTTAATGCAAAAGATGTTTAGAGCAAGCTCTTTACTGCTACCTCGGATAGGCTCTATATTTTTAAAGTCTCTGCGCCAGACTTTATTCACTTTCGTGGGGCCGGGAGGCTCTTTGACATTCAGCCTTTGCTTGCAGTTGGCCGGCGCAGATGCTAGCACATCTTGACATCCTTTCGTCCAGTTTGCTACGATGTAGCTGTACACTTCGCTGGTTTCGGTAATGTCTTGAAGCTTCCAAGTTCCGTCTTCTTCAACATCGATCCCCATTTGTAACCACTTTCTGCATAGCAGAACGTGAATGACATCTTCAGTAAGTGGTTCCGGCGGTACAACCCTTACATCTATCTTAGTGCGGTTGCGCATAAGCTTTAAAGCTTTTGTCATAACTCTATCACCGACTCCATGAATGCGCTGCCACATAGTTCTGCATACTTTTTCCGTTTGGTAGACATACTGCATGTTACCGGCCGGATCTTTCATTGTCTCCAACTTTATCGCTAGGGAATTTTTGAACTCTTTCAAAGAAAGTGCACAAGATTGGGTGCGTTCCCTTATAACATCGCGTGGGTCGACCCAACGATAGCATTGCCATTCTCGACAACAGCTTGACCTCACCTCCTCCTCAAGCTCATTGTATGGCATGCCAAGCCACTTCTCCAGACATTGAGGTCGAACATGCTTGACAGGGCCTTGCTTGCGCTTCTTGAACGTGTATGACCTATTGGCTTTCTTAGGCCTGATGGCTACATGAGCAGTAAGTCCTAAGGTCTTATAGAGAGCTTGTGTGCTTGAGCGAATCTCATCGGTATTCGGCTGCTTACTACTACTACTAGCTTCTGTAATCAAAGCCCCAGGTGTCCAGAAGCCAGTCGATTCCGCTGACTCAGAGAAGGGCAGCACCATGCTAGACGAACATGCCGTAGATGTACACTACATTGCAAACGATGTACAAACAACATGGAGAAGTATTAAGGTTTGGTTGACAAATTATATGAAGCTAACCTTGATAGGAGAGCCAGTAGGTGATGGGTCTTTCGTAGATGATAACTGCATTTCAAACGGTTTACAAACAACGCATATAGATGCTTGTTAGACAAAGTGCAGGCAGCTGACCTTGACAGGAGGACGGGTGAATGAATCATCCTCTTCTGCACTGCTCGAAGCGGCGTCACCACTTTCTTCTTCCTCACCTCGATCCTTCATAGTAACAGCAATGAATCACCACATACAACACACTTTAATTTAGTATTAAGCAACAAGAAAACATTCGAATGCATACCTGAGGAGTGGCTGCACAAACACGAACACGCTTTATTGAGTCATTCTGAGCTTTAACTTAAGAGAGACCAGCCGCGAACTCATTCAAAAGCTTGCGTTTTGCATTTATGCTTGAGGAAGTTGAGGGAATTCGTGGAGGATCCGCTCTTACAGCCCTCGACCCGAAAGATGCTAGAAGCGCGTGTTTTTTTTCCAAAGACATTGGTTGTGACCTTGGTGGCAGTGGCTCAAGAAATTCAGGAACGATAGAAAAGATTTATAGTTCCTATCATTCTCAACATAGAAAACAGGGATTTTCTTGTTTGCCTTTGCTGCCTCTCTCATCCAAGAAGGATGTGCCTTGCAAGCCTCGGCTTTTGGATTTGACTCCAACGTTGAGTAGTTGAGAAGAATTTGCTCACCTCGAGACACACCCTTGGACATTGTCACGACTTGCTCACCCTTCGACACTTTGCAGTTTGGGCTCTCACTGCAGCCAGGAAAGTGACTACTGTTAATAAGATGCATTGCATTTCTGCTTTCTTGATGAATGGAGTCAATGGATTGCATTCCTATTTCAATGCCCTTATATGTTCGCATCCTAAAGTGCTGAGCAAATGGATTATCACTGATGTCCTCTGAAGGCATTTTAGCACCTCCTGGTTGCAGAAGCCCCAGCTTAAACCCTTTTGGCAAATCGTCATCAGCAAATAATCCACATCTACCTGCCTTGCCGGATCCTGAAAGCCAAGCAATAGACACTGGCGCTCTCCTCGCAGTCGCGAGGCTCATTTGACGTTGCTCCCACGCCACGTGGCAAGAAAAGACTCAAAACAAGCTCCAAACTACACAAAAGATATGATATTTATTCACATCTTATATTGTTTTTCTTGCTTCTAAAAGGCAAACAACACCAATGAATCACCGTCATCAATTCGACAAAAACAACTGCAACAACAACGACAACAACGACAACAACGGCAACAACGATAACAACGACAACGTAGGTAGATTTGAAGGAAAAAAAAACAAAGAGAGAAAGAAAGAGAGAGAGAGAGAAAGAGAGAGACAGAAAGAAAGGGAGAGAGAGAGAAAGAAAGGGAGAGAGAAAAAGAAAGGGAGAGAGAGAGAGGGAGAGAGAGAGAGAGAGAAAGGGAGAAAAGAAAATATACATACTGATATGCATACATAAATACATACATACATACATACATACATACATACATACTTGCATACATACATACATATTACATACGTACATACATGAATGACTATTTATTGCAGAAAACAAGAGCATGAAGACAGCCAAAACAATGTTGACATAGAGAAAACGTAGAAAAGATTAGGTTAACAAATTTTCTTCGGTTGATTTTGTTTTATATACTTTGACACTGATGTTGTAATTAAGTTTCCCGCTCTTTCTAGTGTGTGGAAGGAGCGGGAAAGCTATTTAGACAAGTATACACGAAGAGAGCGAGCTGGAAATCATCGGCAAATATTTGTCGGTACGGAAAATTTAGAAACGAAATATTCGACTTCTTACTATAAAAATACGTCTAAAATATATTTCGAAGCTCTAAATAAGCAGTCAAAGTCAGTATTTTTAAAGATCTTGCATTTATTGCAGAAAACAATAACATAAAGACAGCCAAAACATGTTGACATAGAGGAAACGTAGAAAAAATTAAGTTGACAAATTTTCTTCGGTTGATTTTGTTTTATATACCTTTACACTGATGGTGTAATTAAGTTTCCCGCTCCTTCTAGTGTGTGGAAGGAGCGGGAAAGCTATTTAGACAAGTATACATGAAGAGAGCGAGCTGGAAATCATCGGCAAATTTTTGTCGGTACGGAAAATTTAGAAACGAAAATTCCACCTCCTGGCTTCTAGTGAATACATTTCCTTACAATAATTTACACATGCACTCAACACACATGTAGACATATTATGCAGCAATAAAAAGCAAAGCAACATGATAAAAGAATGAAGTGGAAACAAAAAATCATTTTCCGACTGCAGATTTTTTTTTGTTTGGTATGCCTCTGGTACTTGAGGAAATAAAATATTTCTTTCTTTCCCGCTCCTTCCACAGACAGGAAAGAGCGGGAAAGAAGGTTTGAGGCTAGCAACGAGACTGGGAAATGCAAAAACAACAAAAGAAAATATGTAACAACAGCTCTTTTCCACCCATGATTTTTTCAGAGGCAAAAAGGTCGACTACTGCCTTTTTTCAGGGTCTGCAGTCGAACGTCTGCACTTGAAAAGTGCGGGTAGATTTGTATACAGCTGTAAAAATTAGATTGAAAGAAAAGAGCTCAGCGATGCCTGTAAAGGCCAGGACATTGCAAGCAATTGCCAGAAACCGTTAGGGGAGGCTCTAAAAATTTGGATAAATGGCCAGACGGAGCCTGAGGATTTCGAAGATGTGATAATTCCAGATGAAGTGCGGAGGAAATATGATGGCTTAGGTCTCGAGCAGCTGGAGAGGGTGGTAGTTGAGACCAAGAGGAATTGGACAGCACAGGGGTTCTTGGAAAATGCAAAGAGTTGGGATGATGGACTAAAAGGCGAGGTAGTACGTTTGAAAAGAGATCGCAAGAAGACAGACTTCTACACAAACGAAAATAATAGTAGCGGGAATAAAAAGAAGAAACAAAAGAAGGAAGAAGAAGAAGAAAAGACAGGAGAAGGGAAGGAGAATGAGAAGGAGAAGGAGCCAGGAAAGAAGAAGAAGCGAAAGGAGAAGGAGAAGGAGAAGGAGAAGGAGAAGGAGCCAGAAAAGAAGACGGGAAAGAAGAAGGAGAAGGAGAAGCCAGTAAAGAAGAAGGGAAACAAGAAGGAGAAGGACAAGGAGAAGAATGACAAGGACAAGGAGAAGGACAAGGAGAAGGACAAGGAGAAGAATAATGACAAGGACACGGAGAAGGACAAGGAGGAGGACAAGGAGAAGGACAAGGAGAAGGACAAGGAGAAGGACAAGGAGAAGGACAAGGAGAAGGACAAGGAGGAGGACAAGAAGGAGAAGAAGAAGAATAAGAATAAGAAGGGAAAGAAGGAGAAGGGGAAGAAGAAGGATGAGGAGGATGACGAGGAGGACGAGGAGGAGGAGGACGAGGAGGACGAGGAGGAGGAGAAGGTGACGAAGGACAAGGACAAGGAGAAGGAGGAGGAGAAGAAGACGACGACGAAGAAGAAGAAGAAGAAGAAGGAGAAGAAGAATAAGAAGGGAAAGAAGAAGGAGAAGGGGAAGGAAGAGGAGGATGACGAGGAGAACGAGGAGGAGAAGGACGAGGAGGAGGACGAGGAGGAGAACGAGAAGGTGACAAAGGACAAGGACAAGGACAAGGAGGAGGAGGAGAAAGGAAAGCAGAAGGAGGAGAAGGACAAGGACAAGGAGAAGGACAAGGACAAGGACAAGGGCAATGAGAGAGTAAACAAAACAGGAGTCCCAGAAGTCCCAGAAGGAAAATTTTGTATTTTCGAAATCCCGGGTTGGTTTGAATACATATTCGAGAACGAGGAGGACCAGAAAGCACACACGGACTCCAAAGGCCGCAAGTTCCAAGACGGGTTCGTTCTTCTTTCTTTTTTATGTTAAATTATAATAAATTAATATGTAATTGTAGAAATTTCTTTCTTTTGTTTTCATTTCTTTCTTTTCTTTCTTTTCTTTCTTTTCTTTCTTTTCTTTCTTTTCTTTCTTTCTTTCTTTTCTTTCTTTCTTTTCTTTGTCTGTTGTTTCTTTCTTTTCTTTCTTTTCTTTCTTTTCTTTTAATTTCTTTTTTTCTTTTTCTTTTTCTTTGTTCTTTTTTCCTTTTCTTTCTTTTCTTTCTTTTCTTTCTTTCTTTTCTTTCTTTTCTTTCTTTCTTTTCTTTCTTTTCTTTCTTTTCTTTCTTTTCCTTTCTTTTCCTTATTTTCTTTATTTCGTTTTCTTTCTTTTCTATCTTCAAATTGTTTCTTTTCTTTCTTTTCTTTTCTTTCCTTTTCTTTCCTCTCTTTTTTTCTTTTTTTTCTTCTCTTTGTTCTTCTCTTTCTTCTCTTTTTTCTTCTCTTTTTTCTTCTCTTTTTTCTTCTTTTCTTCTTTCTTTTTTCTTTTTGTTTCTTTTCTTTCTTTTCTTTTTTTCTTTTCTTTTCTCTTCTTTATTTAACTTTTCTTAAAATTTTGTTTCTTTTCTTTTTTTTCTTTTTTTTCTTTTTTTTTCCTTTCTTTCTTTTCTTTCTTTTCTTTCTTTTCTTTCTTTTTCGTTATCTTCTTTCTTTTCTTTCTTTTCTTAATATTTGATGTCGGACTGAGAGCCTTCCACAGTGCCCCCCCCCCCCCCCAAGCACTTGTTTGTTCGTGCTTATTGCTAAGGTTGTTCATGACATGGACAACAGACGATGCTAAGGTACTTCAATTACATTAATATTGTTGTCCCTGTCACCACTGGGTCAGAAACATGGTGGTTGGGTAATTAAAGGTGCGCGAGGGGGTATACATCACCGACGTCAGGCTGACCACAAGAGCAGGCTTGATATTGGCCCCCCAAAGGCAGATTGAGACTCGCGAAAACGATGTGTGGCCTGCGCCTGGGTTTTGATTGATTTTTTTTTCTTAAAAAAACAACAATAATTTGCTATAGGATGATCCTTGAGTTTCCAGTGGGCTGGAAGAAAAGAAAACCCGAAGCTAATGAAAATGGTACGAATGTTTTGTCATTTTCACCCATGATTGGTTGTTATTGCAGGTGTCGGAACGAAGAAGTGGATCGCAGTGTTGCGGGGAATGGATGCTGATTTGGACGGCAAGACCGACACTGAGTTTTCTTCAACTCATGTGCCCAAAATTGTTGAATCTTGCTCATAGCTTGTGTCACCCCCCTCACAAGCGGAACTATATTGAAGACGTGTTGACCTTTTTCCTTCCATATGTTGGGGATCCTACGAATCCCCCCCCATTCTTCGAAGATACAGATGGAAGGCTTTGCTAGTTAAGGAGTTGGCAGGCAAGGCTAAGGTATGCAATTATTGCGCAAAGGGCTTTAGCTTTATTTATTGCTGCTTTTTTAGCTCTTCATTTTTATGGTGTGATAGAGGAACAGAGCAGCAGTAGAGCAAGGCTACAAACCTTTGCGCTCTTCTGATCGCCGGATCAAAAGGCCAAGGAAATTTACACCAGGTTCTTTGCGTCAACACTGTTCTATGTAACACAGTTCTCTTATGAATTTTATTGTTTGATACTAGGTAGCAGTGACACTGCGCCTGAACCAGAGGATGAGGAGGGTGAAACTAGTGAAGATGAGGTTATAGTCGAGGAGAATACAAAAAAGAAGAAAAATTTGAAGGCAAAGCAGAAGGTGAAGCAGAAGAAGGTGAAAAAGGGCAAGAAGGAGCAGCCCTCCACGCCTCCGGACGAGGAATCGGAAGCCGAGGAGAAACTTGAGCAAGCCAACCAGGTCTGTTCTCACTCTGCAGCTGTTATGTTGTTGTCTAATTAATGATACATATGTAGTGTAGTACTAGTGGTGTCTCCGAAGCCTCTTTGCAAGCGATTTTGAAGGAGGCAATGAAAGAACATAGTAGCAAAATGAATGAGAACATGGAGAAGCTTTTGAAACAGTATGAAAAGAAAGAAGCAGGGAAGGAAGGTAAAGGAAAGAACAATGGAGAAACAGAGAAGGATAAGGAGACGCAAGGCTCTGAGGAAGAAAAAGGCAAAGAAAAGAAGAAAAAGAAGGAAAAGAAGAAGAAAGACAGCTCCAGTGACTCAGACAGTGACGATAGCACTAGTACTAGTGATAGCTCTAGTAGTAGTGAGTCAGAGGAAGAAGAACAGACGAAGAAAGAGAAGAAAAAAAAAAAGAAGAAGAAGAAGAAGAAGAAGAAGAAGAAAAAGAAGAAGAAAAAGAAGAGAGCTGCACAGCAGGCTATGCAAAACACAGCCACTCGCGGTATCTATCCATTCCCACCCAACAGCTCACCCGGCTATAATTATTATGATTTTGCACTTGCGGCTATGGCACTCAAAAATCAGTAAGTTGAGCGTTGAAGTTTCTCAAAAATACTAAAAATTAGATTTATTTGAAAAATAAAAAGAATGTATTGTGTGATTAAAATGTATTCTCTTTTTTTACTCCTCCCGGTGCCCCCCCCGGCCCCCCCCACCCCCCCCCCCGGCCCCCCCCCCTCACAGCAGGTGTCTGGATCAGTCAATGTATTGACACAATTTAGCTTCAATATAACTGGCAAATCATTTTTAATACGTTATTCAGCTTATTCAAGATTATTTTTACTAAATAAAACACATTTTCAATGTCTGAATCAAAAAGTGCAAAATCACCTGTAGGACAATTTCGGAAAAATTGATACCCCACATTTGGCCGAATCACTTGTTATCTGATTCTGCACACGCGCGCGCACCGCGTACGCGCCCGAGGCCTTCGTGCAGGCAGCCGCGCCCGGCGCTTGCACGCACGTCTGTACCGCCGAACCATCACCCCAGTCGACCGTGAAGGTGTGCGCGGCCATCGCCACCACGGCCGGGTCCAGGTAGCTGAGCTCCGGCGCGCGCGGGCTCGGGTCGTACTCAGCAAATACCGTCATGACGAAATCGGAGCCACACAGCGCCGCGCGGTCGGCCTCCCGCACGCGCGTGCCCGCAAAGGCCCACAGGCAAGCGCCCCTGCCCGCGGGCAGTTGCGGCGCCCAGGCCGCCAGGCCGTATGTGTACTCGCTGGCGCCCTGCAACAAGTAGTCCCAGCGCTGCAGGCCGCTGACGTTCCAACTGCCCAGGTCCGCCACCCAAACGGTGGCGTGGTTGAAGGCGGCGGTCGCGTCCAGCAGCGACGCCGTCCGCCACAGCTCGACGCCCGGGAACGCAGAGGCGCCGGTGTCCGCGAACGCGAAGGCTACCGTCGTGACAGCCGACACGTCCCACAGGTTCAGGCCCCTGACCATCAACCCCTGAGACTCCGCGAACACGTACGACAGCGTCGTGACGGCCGACGTGTCCAGCGCCCCGACGTCTAGTGCCAGCGCGGCCAGGCCGCTGAAGGACCGGTGCAGCGACGTGAGGCCGGCCGGCGCGGGCAGCGGCGCGACCCGCTCCAGTGCCGCCAGGTTCTGCAAATGTCTGCCCGCCGTCGGGTGCAGCTCGATACGGCCCCAGTCGTTAATTGCTACCAGCGACGTGCCCGCGGCTTCGGCGGGCTCAAAGGTGCCGCCCCCGCACGCACAGCACGCTTCGGCAGCACCTAGCCCGCCCGGCCCCGCGTACAAGTTGGTCGGAAAGCGCAGGCAGGCCTCCTCCGGCGGGCCATAGCGCAGCTCGCTCTCGATCGTCGCGCACGAACGCCCGGCCCTGTCGGTCCACACGGCCGGGTACTGGTTGTGGCAGCGCGAGCCGGGCGCGTACAGCATGCTCCAGCCCAGCGCTCTGCCCGTGATCTTGATCACGTAGAAGCTGCGGGCGGCGTAGGTGTACTGGCAGGGCAGGCCATCGTTGGTGCACTTGACATTGGTGGAGCCGTCGCCCCAGTCCACGTTGAAAGCCTGTTGCTGGCCCTGGCCGCCGCCGAGCGGCAGCACGTACGTCGCGCCGGCGCTGGTGACGCTGACGTTCAGCAACGCCCGGCCCGTCTGCCCGCTCTGTGCGGCCGCGCACGTCGCCCAGCACAGCCAGAGCCCCCAGAGCTTAGTACAGTGTGCGGTCCACCTCGTAAGGCACGCTCGGGCTGGCATTTAAGTTTCGGCCACCCCAAGCCAAGAACGGACGGGGTATGAGAAAAGAGAGGGGGGGGGGGGGGTGGGAGGCCCCCCTCCCCCTTGGCCTGGAGGCCCGCGTGGCCTTGGCCCCCCCCTGGTGGCCAAGAAAAAGAGTGGTGGAGGGAATGGAATCACGGCAAAAACGAGGGGGTATGGGATTTCCGGGGAGGGGGGGAAAGGGCGGGGGGGGGGGGGGTTCCTTGACATGCGGGCGAGGGGAGAGTGTGAGGGTAAAAGGGGAGGGGTGAAGGGTAAAAGGGGGGGGAGGAGGGTGTGCAGAGGTTGGTTTTTAGAGGTGCGAGTATGGCAAAAGCTCTCTTTGACAAAGCACCCAAAAATACATAAACCTAAACAGAAAAATCTTTGCAGCGACCCTCCCCACCAAAGCTTGGAGGTGTGCCATTTTTTCTCTCTTAGCTAAGCCCCCCCCCCCTCCCCGAACGAAGCACGGACAAAAACTAGCAGCCGACGATGCTGTCTAGTGCGAATCGTTCCCGGACGCCACCCTGGCTGGCCTGGTGTCTGTGTGCGGGCGCGCTGTGTGCCGTGGCTTACTGCCCCCATACTCCGCCGCCGGAGGGCCTCCCCAGCCCCACCGCCAGCCCAACCGCCAGCCCCACCGCGGGCGACTACCTCTTTCACGCCATGCTGGCCGACCAGTCGTCGCCGCCAAATGCACAGCCCGGCAGCTGCGACTACAACTTCACCGTGGAGCCGGCCTACGACGTGCCGGCGTTGCAGTCGCTCGTGCTGTCCTTCTCGGTGTCGCGCCTCGGCAACGAATTCAGGGGCACCGTGTCCTACGTCACGGCCGCCAACTACCCGTACGTCGGCGCCGTAGGCGCCAATGTACTGTCGGCCGGCAACGTCAGCAACGTGTCAATTGCCAGCGCCACCGACGCTTCGCCCTTGAACTGCGACAGCTCGCTGGCGCGCCAGTCCTCGTACGACGGGCTGTGCTTCCAGTACTACGAGGCCGCCTTTGTGCTCGGCACGTGCGACCCCGTGCAAACGACCATCACGGTGCCGCACGACACCAGCTGCGCGGGCATGACACAGGCTCTCAGCCACATCGCCGGCGGCTGCGCCGTCACGGCCGTGCGCGAGGTGGAGCTGGCCTTTGCGGCGCAGGAGTTCTGCGCCATCGAGCTGGCCAGCAACAGCCTGCGGGGCGGCGCGCTTCCCGTCAACGAGTCGTACGCGCTGCAGCTGATGGCGCAGCTGGCCGGGTCCACGACGTTGCAGCTCGACGCCGCCGACATCGCGACCACGACCGTGTTCTTCGCGCACAGCAATCAATCCACGGCGGTCACGCGCCTGTGCTTCGTCGGCTACGTCAGGTCCGGCCAGGACGTGATCGTCAGCAAGGTCACGCTGAACGAGCAGGCGGGGCTCGACTTCCTCATCAACTGCACTACTTATGTCGCCGAAAACTTCACCGTGCTGCAGCCCGACGCGCCCGTCAGCAACGTCGTGGTGCTGTGCGCCGACCTGCCCGTCCCCGACTACAACTCCACCGAGGTGCTGGTGCAGCTCAGTTTCAACGTGGCCGTGGAGTACCTGGGCGTCAACGGCCGGCGCCGCCGCACGGTCCTGGCGCTGCCAACCGGCCCGGCCCATGCGGGTGTCACGCGGTGGGCACCCCCTGAACCGACATTACCCGCCTGGTACAACCGGCTGCCCAGCCGCCGCCGCACGGCCGCGGCCGCCGAGGGGGAGCCGGGCTACGCCGGGGCGCTCTCGCAGCGGGAGACGTTCGGCCTGACGATCGTCGGCAACGGTGCTGGCGACGTCGAGCAGCCGCCGCCGGCGGAGGCGGTCGTGAAGAAGAAGTCGCCGCAACTCGGCTGGAAGGAAATCGTCTGCGGCGCGGCCGCGGCCGTTGGCGTGCTCTTGATACTGGGCGCCGGCTTTTGGTACTGGCACCGTGCACGCAAGCCCCAAGAAGGTTCGAACGACAGCGTGCACTTCGCGTCGTCCGGGGCCGACCTGCACCACCGCGGGATGGACGGCACCTCGAGCGGGACCGGCACGCCTGTCAGCCGCCAAAGGCCGAGCCGTGAAAGGCCGAGCCTCGTGCACGGCGAACGCGAGGTGACCGATCATGAGCGCCAGATCCTGTAAAAATAAGGAAGGTGCGGGCCAAAAGAAAAAGAGCTTGATGCAGCTCTGGCCACACAAAAAAAATGTTTATTCATTAAATTAATTATGATTGGTAACGCGAGAACTCGTTTATTTATTTGTCGTGGGGCCAAGCCACCGGTTCGCACAAAAAAGATTCAATGGCCCCACCTTGGCAAACCGCTATTTGCATAATACCGCTCAGATGCCTCTCGCTCTGCTTGCAATGAGCTCCAAGTCTTGCCTCCTGTTTTATCAAAGACTGTGCAACTTTGGCGCGCCCTGCAAAAGTCTTTGATGTAGTCTCCTGGAATGTGTTGGCAACCCTTGACATGTAGCTTTTGCAGCGTTCGGACAGCCTTGACGTAGTCGAGACCAGCCATGCCGATCTCACAGTTCGTGAGATTGAGCTCCTTGAGCTTCTTGGCCAGTTCAGCCACGTGTTTTAGGCCCTTGTCCGTGATGTTTTTGCAGTCGGCGAGCACAAGCCTGTTCAGGTCTGGCCGTGCCTTCAGAGCCTGCTCCAGCTGTTCATCCGTGATTTCAGCACCTCCAGTAAAGTCTGACCTGAAAAATTGAGCCATGCAGGCAGCCACAAAAGTAGTTTTCTTTTCTAGAACGCTTAAGCAGGAGGAAAAAAGGAAACGGACCCCTTTGTGTTGTTTTGGCACCGCTGACGTTGCTCTTGAGCCATGTTGGCTGCTGCACCTGTTCAGGGGTAGAGGTAGTTCAATAAATACCGATGCTGTAGCCAACCACACACGAGAATTTTGGAAGTTCTCTCTAGCGCAATTTCGCCGAGAAGACGCGGGCCAGAGCGAAAGAATGAGGGGATTGTTAGGCAAAGGGGGGGGGGCCGGGGAGAACGAGGCCAGAAAAAAAAGGAAGGAGGGGGGGGGCGGACTTTTTCTTGAGACAATCGGGGCCCGGGGGGAATTTGCCGGGAAAACGGCCGTATTTTACGGCACGCCTTCGCGAGAATTTGGCCGCAAATTGGACAGTCATCACGAAAACTCATTTTCGAGGGTAGGACATTTCGGCAATGTTGCCGAAATGTCCTTCACTCAAAAAAAAGCCGGTCGGTAGCCGCAAAATCCGTCAGAAAGAGATTGTGCGCAAACTTGCCGCAAAAGACGACTAGCAGCTATTTTGTCGTGAAGTTTACCGGGTTCCGGCAGATTAGAAAAAAATCTGTCATTTCGGCAATACGGTAAGCTTGAACGACCAAAAAATTCGGGAGACGACGGCGGGCGGGGAAATTTGCAAAGTGTATTAAATTTTCCCCGCCCGCCGTCGTCTTCCGAAATTTTTGCTATCAGAATTAAGCATTTGCCGAAATGTCCTTCACTAAAAAAAAAGTTGGTCGGTAGCCGCAGAATCCGTTAAAAGCCGTTTCGCACAATTTGGCCGCAAAAGACGACCAGCAGCTATTCTGTCGCGAAATTCACCGGGTTCCGGCAGATTAGAAAAAAAAATCTGGTCATTTCGGCAATACGCTAAGCTTGAACAGCAAAAAAATCGGGAAACATTGGCGGGCGGGGAAAATTACAAAGTGTATTAAATTTTTCCCCGCCCGCCGTCGTCTCCCGAAATTTTTGCTATTCAAGCTTACCGTATTGCCGAAATGTCCTTCACTCAAAAAAAAGCCGGTCGGTAGCCGCAGAATCCGTCAAAAGCCGTTTCGCACAAATTTGCCGCAAAAGACGACCAGCAGCTATTTTGTCGTGAAGTTTACCGGGTTCCGGCAAATTAGAAAAAAAAATCTGGTCATTTCGGCAATACGCTAAGCTTGAACAGCAAAAAAATCGGGAAACATTGGCGGGCGGGGAAATTTGCAAAGTGTATTAAGTTTTCCCCGCCTGCCGTCGTCTCCCGAAATTTTTTCTGCAGACCAACCAAATCAAATGCCGGAATGTTCTAAAAAACAATTAGCTAGTGGAAAACCAGCCACCACTCATTTCCGGCCATGCTAACATGTGTACGACTGCAGAATCCCGCCACCAGACATTTCCGGCCACCGGTGTAGGGTTCCAACAGAATCCCGCCACCAGCAGCTCAGTTCCTGCCGCGCAAGAGAAAGCCACGACATTTTGGCAAGGGCCTTGGTTGGTTTAGGGGGGCGAGGATCGGCAGGCGGGGGGATTTCTTTTTTGTTGTAAAGGCCAAAGAATAAGCTTTTTAATACCAATAAAAAAAAGAAAAGGCAGCCCACCTCTCTCTCTCTCTTGATTTTTGCTCGCCCTTATTTCCCAGAGCACATTTAAACGAAACCAAAACAGAACGGGCTTTCTTTCTTTTCTTTTTGCAAACCAAACTTTTTTTTTGCTACAAGCGGAGGCTTCGCCGGGAGGGAGCGTTTGGCCAGCAATAGTCATGACTGTCGATTCGCTCGCGTTAAATATTTCTTGACAACTAAAGCGCGCAGAGGTCAGCACCCTCAGCTCCCGAACCTGACTTTTCGGTTCGATGATTAGCTTGCGTACCTTGCAAGTAAGCTCCTCTAGGTCTAGCCATCCCAAAGTGACGTTCGAGATGGTGAGAACGTCGAACGTGCCTAAGCGGTTAGCAGACAAGACGCGGGACGGAGACAACACAGAGCCTACCAAACACAGCCCCAGATCCTTGCGCACAATCTCGTCCACTTGCATATTCTCAGGCAAGGCATCCTTGCATTCCAGCGTCAGTGGCACGTTGCTGTCAACAGCAGAAGTTAGCGTTAGGTTCCCGAGAGCACATTCTAGGTAGACCCGGAAGCCCGTCAAGTCTTGGCACCGGCTGCCGCAATCGATAGTCAGATTCTCTACTGCTTGTGTAGCCTTGTAGTTAATATTCTTGGCGTAGGGGTACAAACGCGGCCCGCAATTCAGCAATTTCAAACAGTTCCACCGGGGGCCCTCAAGTCTGGGCAGTTCCTGGATCTCCCGCAGCTCCAGCGTGTGCTTGTACCGGCCATCTGCTAGCAGCGCCTGGCGCAACTGCCCCGGGCTTGTCTCGCGCAGGAATAAGTCAGAACCGCCGCAAGTTGGCGGGCCGGCAATCACGGCACCGGCGGCCACGGGCACGTGACCGCTGCCCAGGCGCGCGAGTGAGACCCAGGGGCTGTTAACTATCACGAGGCTCTCTGGGGACAAACGACCCCAGCTGATGTTCTCAACCGCGGGGCCTCCGTTGCAGTCAACAAAGGTACACTCGGCTACGCCGCCCGGCACGTCCAGCCAACCCCGCGGGAGCCTGTGCAGACCGTTGCAATCTTCAAACGTTAAAGCTTCAAGGCGTTCGGGTTGCTTATGCTAAGCCTCGCTAGCGCCGGAACAGTTGTGAAATGAAGCTGGCTCAGCAAGCCCGGGTTGCTGTTCCTGTGGTACTCGATGTCGATTTCTTCGAAGGGCACGTCGTCGAATCCAATCGACTCCTCCTTTTGGTCGGCAAGGCCCCCCCGGCCCAAGTGTAGCTCCACGCGACGCACGTGGCTTAGCCAAGAGTCGCGGGTCCTGACATCGCCAAACAAGCCCTCGAAAAACTCGTCAGTTTCTACGGTGCCCGGCAGGCTGTAGACCACCAACCGTTGCGGGGGGCGGCTGCCTGCGGGCAGCGCCGCGTTGAATCGCTTGGCGGCGCGCAGGCTCTCTGGTAAATTTTCTAGGTCGAGCACTACCTCGGACTCGACGTCCAGGTACTTGCGCCTGAGCGCCTCGTTCTGGCACGCGCGGTACAGGCAGTCCCGCACCGCGCGCTGCAAACGCCCCGCCACCAAGGGCGGCCAAACGTCAGTGCAGAGACGCGCCAGCCGGTCCGGGTTGTCCCGCGCTTCGTGCAACCGCCGCAGCAAGGCACCGTCGACTTGCGCGTTGAAGCACTGGCGGAAGACGCGGAGCACCAGGTCCTGCCTCAGCCAGTCCGCAGGGCCGAACAGCTGCCAGCAGTGCGAGAACTGCTGCCAGGCGTCGTTGGTGGGCAGGTTCCTGGCGATCTCGTCAAACACGTCGTCTGGCACGGGCAGACCTTGCGGCGGCGCCGCTAGCCTGCGCGACCAGCAGCTTCTGCACCGGACCAGCACGGTTCTCTTGTCCCACCACTGGTTTATTAGTTCGAACGCCCAGTCGCAATACCGCGCCAGGCGCAGCAGGCAGCCGCGCTGACTGCTGGGCAACAGCAGCCGCGCGTTGCTGTCGCGGGCGTACCTAGTCAGAAAGTCGAGCGCGGCCCGCAGCTGCGCGCGGGTAGGGTTGGGCTCGTTATTGTTTAGCACAAACAGTGGCCCCGGCGCGCTGGACAGGCCCGGCGGCGGCGCGTCCCCCGCCAACTCCATGTGACACACAATTTATTTTAAGGTCGGCCAAAGGGTGGCCAAAAAAAAGAAGGAACGCGGGAAATTACGATACTTTCGCATCTGGCGCGAAATTCGCCGGGGGTCCGGATTTTCAAACCAAACATCAGTCGCCACTTCTTTTTTTTACGAGCACCAATGGGCGGGCGGGGGGTGAAAAGAAGGATTAGCGCGCCCCCGGCCCCTCCACATCTCGCAAAAGGGAGGGGGGGGGGGCCCGCTGCGGTGTCTTTCCCCCCCCTGCGCCTACGGCCCGCCCCCTTTCGAACCCAAGTTCAACTTCTTTAACAAAAAAAAACCTTGACATTTTACAAGACTTCGTCCGCTGATATTAACAACTAAGCAAGAGTGAACAGCGCTTCTATTTAATTTTTTTACCGTCTGTTCCAGAAAGACCTCCTCAACTCAGGCATAGAGAAAGTCGCAGGGCAGGCCGCGCTCTTGCCAGAACGCACGCGATTCTGCACAGTCGCCCAGGCGTGCGAACCGCAGTCGTTCCGCGATCTCGTCCGCCTTCTTGCACAGGCCGTCGGGCTCGTCCAGCGTGAACAGAAACACCTGTTCTCGGTCGACGACCTCGGCGAACAGCATGTAACGCACCTCGCGGTAGTGTGCCGTCTGTTCGAAGAAGTCGCTCGTGTCCGTGGCCTGCGCAAAATTGACGAACGCCTCCAGGTAGATGCACAGATGCCCTAGGCACACCTGGGTCGACGCGCGAGTTCTGCGTGGCAGCCGCAGACACATCACGGCCGTCACCCCCGCGAGAATACGCTGCCAGGTGCGGGTCCCGAAGTGTTTCGCGACCTGTGCATCCGACAGTCTCAGCACCGCCCGTGCCGCGCGCTGCAGTTCTGCTAGCGCCACCGGCGCCGCCCTGGCATTCGCGTCGGCTCGCCCCGTCGCTGTCAATGTGCTGCCGTCGTTGCCAGTCAGAGCTTGCGCTCGTGCGTCAAACACCCTGCGGAACTCGCTCGTCCCGTAGCCCGACAAAAACCGCGCCATGTCCTCCGGGAACGCTCGGCCCAGGGTACGCATCAACGTCATTTTGTCCTTGATTGTCACGGTGGCTGACACGACCTCTCGGGGCTCGAGCCCCAGAAAGGCCCGTCTACGAGCGAACGCCTCGTCCTGGGCCGCGCGCACTGCGATGATCATGTCTCGCTTGGAGATTTCGGTCTGCTGCCGAGAAATTTCGAGGTCTTTCGAGGTTACGGTGAGCTGCTGCTCGCTCTTGCTTAGTTGGATCTGGTGATCCAACTCCTTCTGCACCAGCGTGTTCTTCAGTTCCGAGTGCTGCAGCTGCAGCTGCAGAAAGTCGTTGTTGCGGCTCTGCAGGGCCAACTTCAACTCGAGCACCTCGTTCGCGCCGTCCTCCGAGTCGGAATCCGCGTGCTTCGATCGCTTGAAACAACTCAGGGCCGCCTTGCGCGTACCCGATGACACTTCCTTGCGCTTGACCGAAAAAACCGATTCCAAATCACGATCGCCATTCAACGTACGTGAATAAACATCCGATAATTCATTTCTCAACGCTTTCCCTGCTCGCAGGTGTGCCAAAATCCTCAGAATATCGGGGTGGGTGGCCACGGGGACGGGGCGGCCTGTACCGCCACCTGACACGGGAAAAGTGGCCTGCCGGTGGGCGAAGAATTTTTCATCGGTGGCCGCAGCGTCATTTTTCCGGCGGATATAATTCCACGCAGCACGTGCCTTACCTTCGTCGCATTGTAAAAATGCTTGGATGGCTTTTCTGATCCAAAATAGCCCATCAGCAGTCCTTAACACACCTTTCGAGAGCAGCATTTCTTCAGTATAAGCCGCAAGGATCGGTAGGCTCTGAAGTGCTACCTGAGCGTCGCCCAATCTATTAACCGTCGGAGTGGCACCGGTGGCGGGGACGACTGCCTTGACATCTTCCGTGGACATGCTTGGAAGCAAGACAGCTCGGTCAATTATGAATTGTTTTTAATGGAAAAAACAAAAGTATTCAAACTTTTTTTTGGTCGTGTCCTCTCCCCCCCCCCTCCCTGCCCTCTCCACTGCAAAAGTGAAAATTAAGACAAATTAGGTAGTTTGGCGTCTGAAGGGCCTCGGGAGGGAAGAACATTCCTGCTGCGAGCTCATGCACGCGCGTGGGCGGGGGGGAGGGACAAGAGGCGGCGGAGCGGTTGCGGCCCCCTTCCCCCTTGCCCCCCGCCGGCTTAGCTATTTTGGTACCCGACTGTAGCCCCCCCCCCTCCCCGCCCTCACTTTTCCCGTCGCTTTCCAGTTTTTTGTTGTGTGTTGCGAGGTACGAGGACACAACTAAATGTCTACATTTCCTCTAGGTCATCCAACGATATTTCCTTTGTGTACTTCTTTTTGATGTACTTGGCAAAAAGAATGGAGGTGCGTGCTGCTGTGGGACCTGCAACACACAGCAGACTGAGCATTAGCCAACAAAAAAAGAGGTATACAAGCGAACAAGTTACCAATGTACTGTGCCTTGGCCGGCATCCACCACGAGGCAAACTTCTGGTTGAAGATCTCGGGCATGAGCGCGTAGTTCCGCGGGTGGTCGGCTCCGCCCAGCGAGTCCGGGATAATATGATCCACGTGGAACGGGACCTTGCGCACGCCGTCCTTGTCAAAATAATCGCGGAAGTAGATGCTGTTGCGGTTTTCAAAGACCCAGGCACGCACCTGTGCCCTCGTCATAAAGTGTTTGGTGTTGGTCAGTGGCTTGATAAACCCCAGGTACACGGGCTCGGGCTCGATCTCGTGCGCTGGATGGATCTTGCGCATCTCTGTAATCATCTGGTCCAGGTATTTCTTCCCGTTGGAAGGCGTGATGTCGCTACCGTCCCAGTCGATCTCCGCCTGTGGACCTGATGACGTAGGCTGGCAGTGGGTATCCTCGCCGTAGGGCGCGGGCCGCGCCGCAGGCGTAGCGGATGGCTTGGTATCTTGGAGCTCGGTCTGGGGCTGTGATAGCTTGATTCGCTTGGCAGCAGGCTCTTCAGCAGCACTGGCAGACGCAAAGGATACAGAGTCGGATGCGGCAAGTGATGCGGCGGAATGTGCTTTGTCAGTAGGCGCGTCACCAGTAGCTGAAATAACCGCGTTTACATCTTTGTCAGGCTGGCGGGCCTTGTCGCGAACACCGCCTTAGTATTATGGTCTTCGTCCAAAGTTGTTAAATAAAGCTTCAGCATCTCGTTTCTCAGCGCTTTGCCCTGGGGCAGCTGCGCCAAAAGCTTGATAATTTCCGGCTGAGTGGCCACCGGGACTGCCTGAGTGGATCCTCTGCCAGTTGCCTGGAATTTGTGCATATTAAACACAACACTGAAATCATCAGTGTTAATGGCACGGCCGGTCCGAGAGGTTTGGCGCAAAAAATGATCCCAGATATTACGGGATTGGGTGGGGGTACACCGCAAAACGAGGCAAATGACCTCCCTAACAGCATATTTTCCGTCTGCGGTGCATCTGATGCCATTGGCGAGCAAAAATTGTTCCGTGTAATTTTTCAAAATTGGCATTTCATCGAGGGCCACTTTTGCATCCCCCAAACGCGGCGCCTCGACAGAAGCCTTGTTTTCGATGCTCGCGAGCGCGCTGGTGACCGGCACGACGGCCTTCACGTCTTCCGCGGACATGCTTGGAAGCAAGACAGCTCGATCGATTATGACTTGTTTTTAATGGAAAAACAAAAGTAGTGAAACTTTTTTTTGGGCGTGTCCTCCCCCCCCCTCCTTCCCTTAAATTACACAGATTTTTTTAAGGTTTTTTTGGCGGGGGGAGTGTGGGGGGGGAGCCCACGGCTTGGGGGAGGTAGGAGGAGGGGCGGGGGAGGGAGGAGCGGAATCTCCAGTAGCAAAAAAAATCCCCTTCTACATTTTGCCGCCCGCTCCTCTCTCTCTCCCCACCCTCCCCCGGGGCCTTTCTAAAAACGTGTGTTTTTATTTTACATTCTGTTTTCCTTTCTTTCTCTCTCTCCCCGGGCTTTCCGCACCTCGCCAAGAAATAGGCTGGGTTTTTTGCTGCGTCTTTGGTGCGGGTTTGTTTAGGGGCCGGGTTTTTCTTTTAATAAAAAACGGTGGCGCGGACGCTGCGACGGGCCGAGGGCGCGAAGAGCGCGCGGGCGAGCTGGCACGCCAGGCCCCAGCAAGATGTCAAGAGTAGCACCGCCGCGCCCCACAGCGCCAACGAAACAGCCCCGCCGCCCCCGCCTGCGGTTGTAGCCAGGGTGGCGGAAAACGCGGCCGCGCTGGCCTTGGCGCCCAGCGTGCTAGCTAACACCAACAGCACACAACAGAACAGCGCGTGTGTATCAGCAACATGATCCCTTTTTCTGTCCTCGCTAGCTTGTCTCTCTCTCTCTCCCAGTCCGCACCCGTAGCAGCGGCCATCACCACCGTGAGCAGAGGCATGTCCTTTTTTTTGTTTCGTCCGGGAGTTTTTTGCTAAGACGTTTTTCCCCTCCCCTGCTTCCTTCCCCCGTCTTTTTTTTCTCTTTGCGACTGGCCCCCCCCCCCGGGCTGGGGGGGGGGCCGCCTTTACCCCGCCCAAAAGAAAAAGGAAATGAAGGGGGTAGGGGGGGGAAATCTCCTCTCTTTCGGGAGAGTTTTGAGGAGAGCATGGCTCTTAAACCGTGAAGGTGAACAGAAAAACGGAAGAAGGAGTCTGAGGAGCAGCACAGCTCACTCCCTCCCTCTCGCACCTCTGGCTGTGTTTAGATTTTTTTTACGCGGCTATTCCTCTTCCCCGCGTGCTGGCGGATTGGTTACCCAGATGCGCCTGATCATCACCAGGGTGAGAGCCATAACCCTGACCCCCGCGGTTTGCGGGATACACTAAATGCCGCTATGTCAACCATGAATCGAGATCCAGCCCTTGATCGAGTTAGAAACTGAGCCAAAAAAAATTAAAAAAAGATAACTTTCTGTCCTCCACTAGATTTTTTTTAATGAATTCTTTTTTAAAATTTCCGGGGGAAGGGCCGGAAGGAGGCATGGGCAGGGACGGACATGCGTAGTAGCAGTGCTAGATTTGCAATTTGACTCGCGACTTTCTTGCGTTTGCCACCAAGGCGTCCTTGCATTCGGCTAAACGGTCGAACAGAGCATTCAGCTCGGCACGGTACACGTCCTCCGAGATCAAGATCGAATCACGCGTAAGAATGTCCAGGGACTTATCGCTGAGCGGGGCTGGTACGTTGAACATGTCAGCTTTAGCTAGCTCCTGCCTGGCCTCGCAAAACTTGGTGATCAGGCGTTTCACACACACCTGCCGCAAACGATAAAGAATTTCCTTTTGCCAGTCCATGCAGCCTTTCATCCAGCGTAGGTATCTCTCGATCGCAGCCCCGATTCCGCTACTAGGCTGTCCGGCAGAAACTTGGTCGACCAGGGCGCAAAAGATTCCAAGGGAGGGCCACAGGACACCGAGGGGAGCATGTAGGACCAGAAATACGCGAATTCCTCGTCAAAGAATTCCTCGTACAGTTTTTCGACCTCCTCGTCAAACGACCGAGTAAACTGCTGGAACTGCGTTAACGTAGTCTGGTAATCGAGCCGGAGCTTGACCAGGGCTTCGTCGGGTCGTGGGGTTGATGCGTCTTCGTTGGCCAACAGCTTGGCGCGTTTAGCCGCACGGGCTGCTCGGGCGGACACACGTTGTCGGCTTCGTTGGGCGGCGGAGAGCATGTCGAAAGATCAACGGAAATCTAAAACAACACAATTGCGCACACACACACACGAGACAAATATACCCCCGCTTTTTCAAGTGATCAGGCTTGCCACACACAACGCATTTTTTTTAAAAAGGCTTTCCCCCTCACAAACCCCCACACACACACCCTCGCGCCTTCCCCCATGTAAGCATAAACCCACTCCAATAAAAAGCCAGATTGAAACGGGGGGAATTTTAGGGCAAAAAAGGGGGGGGGCCAAGAGCCGGCAAAAAAAAAGGAGAGAGGGGGGGGGGCCTGAAAACGCAAACCCGCAAAAAAGAAAAGGGGGGAGGGAGGGAGGGCAGGGGCTTCAGAAGAAGGAGTGAACCAAAGAAGAAAGGCGATGCCAACCACGTCGCCGACGTACCCCCGCACGCGCGAACAAGTGCAGCAGTGGTTGCGAACGGAGCTGGAGGCGCGGGGTGTGCGCGGCGCCACGCTCAGGATCATAGCCAGGATACTACAATACCGCGACCGCGCGGGCCTGCTGCGCCTGACCGAAGAGGATATCAAGTACATGGTCGACAACGCGAAACCAAGCCTAGACCCCGACGTGGCGCTGATCTTGCGGGACTTGTGCCATGACCTGCGCAGCGTCGATGCACGGCAAGAACAGACACTTGTGGCACGGGCCGAACCACGGGCTCGGGAAACGCCCAGCGTGAGGCCGAACCCGCGACTGGCCCTACCATACGTGAACGTGAGCAGGAACGTGAACGTGTGCAGGAACGTGAACGTGTGCAGGAACATAAACGTGTGCAGGAACGTGAACGTGAGCAGGCCGAACAACTGTACTGCCTGGCCGAGTCCTATTTCTACGGGCACGGGGTAGCCCAGGACTACGCACAGGCGTTCAAATTGTACGCCCGCTCCGCGTATTTAGGAGACAGCGACGCGCAGTTCAGCCTCGGCAAATGCTATTTCTACGGCCACGGCGTAGAACCAGACAAGAAGCAGGCGACCCACTGGTTTCAAAAAGCCAAGGCCAGGGAGACGTAGACGCCATGTTCTGCCTGGGCGTCTGCTACTACCACGGGCTCGGCACTCGCGAGAGCCAGGGCCGGGCCGCGAAGTATTTCCTGCACGCAGCCGACAAGGGTGACGCTAGTGCCATGTGCAACCTCGGGGTTTGTTATTTGCAAGGGTGCGGCGTGGTGCAAGATCCTGTCGCCGCGGTCAAGTGGTTCACGCTCGGCGCGGCTCGGCACGACGCGGCCGCAAAGTACCAGCTGGCCTTGTGCCTGAGCTCTGGGCACGGCGTGCGCAAGGACGAGGGCCGCGCGCTGCAGCTGTTGCAAGAGGCGAGCACCGCCGGCCACGCCGGCGCGCAGTACCAGCTGGCCCTGCGCCTCGAAAACGAAGCCCCAGAAGGAGAAGAAGCCGGTTCCCTGTCGTTGTTTCTGCGGGCGGCCGAACAGGGCCACCCGGACGCACAATTGACAGTCTCACGCCGGCTGTCCCACGACCAGAAACTGGCACAGCTGTGGGCGCAGCGAGCGCAGCAGTCGGCGGCCCGGGCCGGCGTTTGCGTCCTGGCGGTGTGCGCGCAGCACACCACCCTTGCACCAACGTCATTGCCGGGCACGCTGTGCGGTCTCGGCGATTCCTACGTCGTCGGGGGCGACCGCCAGGACTACGTCCAAGCAATCCACTGGTACCAGCGGGCGGCCGACGAGGAAAACGACGCCGGCGCACGGGTCAGGTTGGGCTGCTGTTACGCCAGTGGGCTCGGCGTGCCCCAAGACGCGGGTCGCGCCTTCGAGTACTTTCGCCGGGCGGCCGAACAAAACGACGCGGCTGCGCAGGCTAACCTGGGGGACTGTTACGCCAGCGGGCTCGGCGTGGCCCCGGACTACGTGAAAGCAGTGGAATACTTTCGCCGGGCGGCCGCCCAGAACTATGCAGCCGCGCACCTGAGGTTGGGGAACTGCTACGCCAGCGGGAGCGGCGTGGACAAGGACGAAAGCGAGGCAGCCAAATGGTACCAAAGGGCGGCCGAACAGAACTGTGCGGACGCGCAATACCTGCTGGGGCTGTGTTACGCACACGGAGTCGGCGTGCCCGCAGATAGCGCCAAGGCAGCCAAATGGTACCAAAGCGCGGCCGACCAGAATCGGGCAGAAGCGCAATGCAACGTAGCGAAATGTTACGCAAATGCGCTCGGCGTGCCCCAAGACCTCGGTCGCGCCTTCGAGTATTTTCAACGCGCGGCCGAACAAAACGACGCAGAAGCGCAATTCAACGTAGCGAAGTGTTACGCGGACGGGCTCGGCGTGCCCGCAGATAGCGCCAAGGCAGCCAAATGGTACCAAGGGCGGCCGAGCAGAACTGCGCGGCCGCGCAATGCGCCCTGGGAGTCTGTTACAGCTGCGGGCTCGGCGTGCGCGGGACGACGTCGAGGCATACGGCTGGTTCCGGCGGGCGGCCGCCCAGAATTGGGCAGAAGCGCAATTCAGGCTCGGCGAATGCTATGCTAACGGAGTCGGGGTCGCCCGTGACTCTGTGGCAGCGATGGACTTTTTCCGCCGGGCCGCGGACAAGGGGCACTCGGACGCGGCCTTCGCCGTCGCGGCCCGTTTGTCCCTGGGCAAACGGGTCGCGCAGGACGGCGCACACAAGTACTTCCTCCTGGCGGCGGAGCGAGGGCACACCGGTGCACAGTACCGCGTTGCGCGCTGTTACTACCACGGCCGTGGTGTAGCGCAGGACCCCGCCGCCGCGTCACGCTGGTTTGCGCGCGCCGCCGAGCACGGGCACGCGGACGCCCTGAACACCCTGGCGGCCTGCCACTACTCGGGCAAGGGCGTGCCCCGGGACCGGGGGCGGGCCTTCCAGCTCTGGCTGCGGGCGGCCACGAACAGCCAGCACCCGCGCGCCTGGTGCAACCTCGGGCTGTGCTACAGCCTCGGCCACGGCGTGCCGCGCGACGACGCGCTGGCCTACAAGTACTACCTGCTGGCGGCACAAAAGGGCGTGCTCAGGGCCGCCCAGAAAGTGGGGCTCTTTCTCGCGCAGGGGCGCGGCGTACCCAAGGACACGGCCGCGGCGGCTGAATGGCTCGGCCGCGCCGCCGCCAAGGGCGACCACCTGGCCAAGTTCGTGCTGTTGGGCAAGAGAGCTACTGAACCACTCGAGCAGCGGCCGTTGGCCAAGAAGCTCAAGACCTTAGAAAGTGGGACCTTTTCCTTGTCCCGCCCGGCCCAGATTTAAATTAAACAGCTTTTTTGCATTTTTGGCACTCACCGGTGCACAGTACCGCGCTCCGGCTCTCTGCCACCACGGTTCCTGCTTTTTTTTAAGCGCCTCCACGGCGGGTCTCTGCTTTTTTTCAATAGCACACGCCATCAGGCGGACAGGACGGAATTCATCTCGCAGAGGCCAAGGCCCGTGCCAGCGCCTCCCGCGATTCAGCAGACACGCCAGCACACTGAATTAGCGTGAACGTTCTGAGCGAGCGGCAGCCCTGTAGCCCTAAGACGCTGCCCGTGATCATGCACTGAATTAGTTGCAATTCTTCCAGTGACTGGGAGCGCTGCAATGCGGAGATTGTCTCGTCTGATATGCGGTAAAAATATAGCTGTAGCCTTTGTACAGCCCCGCAGGACGCGAACCCGGGCGGCGGGCCGTGATTTACGTTCAGACCTATCAGCTGCAGGGTGCGCAGCGCGCGGAAGTCCTGTAGTACAAAAAGGTCCTCGAGCTGACTACAGTCGCTGATGATCAGTTCTTCTAGTGCGGGACAGAGCTGCAAATTTGCCAGGCCGTACACAGTGATGTTGGTGGCCCCGTCCAAATGCAGCGTTTGCAGGCCCTGCACGTGGCCTAGAACTCGTAGCTTTTCGTCACTGAGATTACCACCGACCAACTGAAGTCGCAGGCAGTCGAACCGGGAGCCGGCAAGTAGTTCTATGTTGTTGCCCGTGACGCCGGTGCACCCGAGCAAGTCCAAATATTTCAGCTGGCTCAGGAAAGACACTTCCTCTATAGTTTGATCCAGTGCCCGTGGGCTCAACGTCAGCTTCGTCAATTGTTGCAGACCCCGTAGCCGGGCGCCTCTAACCTGCGTGCAATTCTTGACGCAAAGTTCGCGAAGCCTTGGCAGGGGCGCCAACGCTTCTTGTAGGCTGGTGTCGGTAATTTGGTCGCACTGCCGGAGAGTCAGGCACTCCAAATTGTGTAGCCTTTGCAAGATCCGCAGGCTGTCGTCAGTCACCTCCCCGCCTAGAATCGAGAGTAACCGCAATTCTGTAGTGTTTCGGCAATTCGGCAGGTGCTGGCAGATGTCACCGGTGTTGGCGGCGATTAATTCGTGGATACAAGCAAACTCGTTCAAGAAGTTTCCCTCTGCTTCCACTACGTGTTCTTCACTATTGTTGCCTAGCATGACCAGGGTTGTGACAGTCACCTCGTTCAGGCGCTTCCCGGTGTAATGTGCTGGGCTGTAGGGCGCAGCAAGCGCAACCTGTCGCAAGGGCAAGCGACTGTTAATACAGTGTTGGACAAAGAAAGAGAACACTGCTTTCTTGCTGTCACGCGACAGTTCAAAGAGCGGTTGCTCCCAGCCCTCCCAGAACTCACTGCTCTTGACAATCGCCAGGGATTCGCGACACACCAGAGCAAGCCGGACTGCTTCCTCTGCACCCTGCAGATCTCTGATCAGCGCCCAAAGGTCTAGGGGCAGCTTCAACAGCCACGAGGGTTGAGCGGCCGGCCCAGTTTCTGTGCGTTGCCTTTTGGCTGAAGCATCACCGCGGAACATTTCCTCGGTGCCACGGGCCGGCCGTTTGCGCTCCATCTCTTTTTGTACTTTTTCGTCTTTTGTCGCGCGGTTCGTCAGATGTTGGGCGGGGGATCGAGGGGGTGGGGAGAGGGATGGTGCTGCGGCGGCCCCCCCCCCTCCCCTTCCAGCAGCTCGCCGTACCTTTGGCCGGCCCTTTTCCATAGGGGGATTCCGCGCCTCTCCCCCCCCCCCCCCAACGTACACCCCCCGGCAACCCGTGTAAGTCCCTTCTCTCTGCCACCGTTGTTTGTGCAGCAAAGAGGGGGGGGAGGGCCAACAAGGGGCGCGCTTAGCTCGATTCTAGGGAGAGTGGGGGGGGGGGGAGAGGGGGGGGCCGCGCGCGCACAGGTAAGTGTTGGGGAGGGGGCAATGGGGGGCACGCGGGGCAAAACGTAGGTGATGTTCCGGGTTCGCTTCAAAAAAGCCAAAAACGTTTGGAAATGTTTCGGGGGGAATGGGAGAGAGGGGGGAATGTTCGGGGGGAGGGGAACAGCCCCCCCCCCCCCCAAGCATTTCCTTGCGTGCTATGTTTTTTGCAGGTTCGATGGTAGACAACGCGTGCGGCAAGGCACAATCGCCAACAGGAGAGAGTGGCACGCGCCAGGCCCACGTGTGGATCAACGTGGCCGCCAAAAAAGTTGAGGGCGCGGCCCTCCTCTTGTTCAGGACGCTGGACGTGATCAGCTGCGACAAGCAATGTGACTCGCACGGTCTTGAAAATGACAGGCTGATGTTCGAGGCGTGCTGCTGGTGCACGATGAATGACGCGACGTCCGCTGGCTGGGAATACCTCGGAGAGCAGGGCGCGAATCGGCACTGCCTGCGCAAACGGCTGGCTTAATTGAATAGAACATATTTTTTTAATCTAAATAAAAACTTACTTGGCTCAAGCTATTAAAATTGTCCCCCGGCTTTTGGACCAACGTTTCTTAGTCCGAGTCCTCCCATACCGACAGAAAATTCTCCGGGTCCAGATCGTCCGCGAGGAAGTAGGGCGGATCAGGAAGTCCCTGCCGCACAGTCTCTTCGAGCAGCTCACCACAGCCTTGCAAGATCTTTTCGGACCAGGCCAGGAATGCTCTGGTCTGGCAGAACGGGTCACAATACTTCTTCCCTCGCTCGTTTGTTTCGTTGGCAAACAGCAGGTTCGGGTCGGCGAGCTTCGCTAGCATGTCGGTGTTCTGCAGCTCGTGCAACACGCGTGCACGGGCCGGACTAGCAGCAGCCGCTCGCCACGATTTGGCTGGCTGGCGCAGGTCGTCCAACTAGAACCACAGGATACCACCTGTTCCGAAACTAGCCTCGAAGTCGCCAACGAACAGTTCTATGGCTTCATTCACGTCATCGGCAACTTCCGGCACGTGACGGGCCAGCGCGGCGGTCAGGCCCTTGCCCAGAAAGTGCCTGAAAAAGGTGGTGAGCAGCCGTTTGAACAGCACGCGGCGCTGCGTAGGGCGATCTGCCTTGAGGTATTTCTGAATGTCATTGGCCCAGCGCCACGGTGCTCGAGCGCAGTGGCGTTTGGCGGGTCGATCCTCGCTCGGCTTGGCCAGGCCGGACTTCATCTATCCTGGGACGGCAGACAAACCAGGGGCAAAAAAACACACGCCAAAATTAACACAGGACAGACACGACGATACACAAAAAAAAAAAGAAAAGACGAAGAATGCCACACACACAAACCCAAAGAAAATCCCAGAGAAGGAAAAGACAAAACAGCACCACCAAAAAAACCAGACACAAATCCAAAGAGATTTCATTTCACACGACGATACACACACACGAAGATACACACACGAAGATACACACACGAAGATACACGACGATATACGACGATACACACAAGCTCACACACGACGATACACACACGAAGATACACGACGATACACGACGATATACGACGATACACACACACGACGACACACACACGCAAAGACACACACACACACAAGCTCACACACGACGACACACACGACGATACACACACGCAAAGACACACACACACACACAAGCTCACACACACAAGTCTCACACACACAAGTCTCACACACGACGATACACACACACAAGTCTCAACTCACACACGCAGAGTTGCAGCAGAGGGGGCCAATCCGGGGTGTGCACAATGGGCTCGCCATTGCGCAAACCCAATGTTGGCAGCATTGGATTCGCCCAATGTGCTGTAATCGAGGGGAGGGCCTGCGATGCCGAAATCATTGGGCAAACCCAATGTTGGCAGAATTGCGCAAACCCAATGTTGGCAGAATTGCGCAACCCCAATGTTGCCAACATTGGTTTTGCTCAATGTGCTGTAATCGAAGGGGGGCCTGCGATGCCGAAATCATTGGGCAAACCCAATGTTGGCAGCATTGCGCAAACCCAATGTTGGCAGCATTGGGTTCGCCCAATGGGCTGTAATCACAGGAGCCTGCTATGCCGAATCATTGGGCAAACCCAATGCTGCCAACATTGGTTTTGACCAATGCTGCCAGCATCAGGCCCCCCCCCCTGCCCTCTCCCCTCGCCACACAAACACACAAACCCTCGCATCCCTCGCACATCGATCTTGCATCTTTCTGCCCAGGGTACACCTCCCCCCTCCTTCCTCTCCCAGTGTGTGTATGTGTGTGCGGGTTTCTCTTTTGGGCATTTGTGCGTATGTGTGTATCGTCGTGTGTGTATATGTGCGTGCATTTGCGTTTGTGTGTATGTGTGTGTGTTGTATGTGTGTATGCGTGTGTGTTGTGTGTGTCTCTGTATTTGTGAATTTGTGTGTGTGTGTTGTGTGTGTGTATGCGTGTGTGTTGTGTGTGTCTCTGTATGTGTGTATTTGCGTGTATTTGTGTATTTGTGTGTGTGTCTGTGTGTGTATTTGTGTGTGTATGTCTGTATGTGTGTTGTGTGTATTTGCGTGTCTGTAATGTGTGTATTTGTGTGTGTCTGTGTGTTTGTGTGCATTTGCGTGTGTCTGTGTATTTGCGTGTGTGTGTATCGTCGTGTGTGTGTATATGTGCGTGTATTTGTGTGTATCGTCGTGTGTATCGTCGTGTGTATCGTCGTGTGTATCGTCGTGTGTTGTATGTGTTCTCGTTTGAATTGCAAGTATTTAGCAGCAACTCAACGGTTTTCTTTTCTGCATTTGCCCGAGTGTTTTTGGACTTGGTTGCTGCTAAATCTCATGATAAATCTGGTTTCTTTTTCAATTCGCTGCCCCTTTCCCTTTTTTTCCTTTCTCTCTCCCTCTCTTTCTCTCTCTCTCTGTGTCTCTCTGTCACTCTTTCTCTCTCCCCGTTTCTTTCACTCTCTCTCTCTCCTTTTTCTAGCCAGTAAATGCAGCGACGCCTAGCCATCTTTCCCAAGTTCTTCAACCAAAACAAGACCCGCAGGGCCAGGGGCGAAGTTCTGGCTGGCGGCTCGGGTTCTCCGTCCACCAGCCTGGGGCAGTACAACGAGTTCGAAAGCCTGTGCGGCTTGTACGACGAACTCGACTCTATCCTACCCTTCGTGCTGCGCGTCGCCTTCCCCGCAGCCTGGCACAAGTCACCAAACGAGGCCAGGCCCGACCTACAGCTCCAGCTGTACCGCACGATCGTGCGCGCGCTGCACCTGCTCACCAACGCCCCGGCTGACCAGCTGGCGTTGCAGGTGACGTCGCCGGCCCGTGGCTCGCGCGCAAGTGTCTGGTACCTCTCGTGCTCGCTCAACGTCAGCGTCCGCCAGCTCTACCAAGTGTACCTGTTCGCCTGCCACGCGCTGGCCCGTGGCGCCGCCGCCGAGCTGTTGGAGACGTTTGCGCCGGGCAATGGTTTCAACTGGTTCGACGCGCTGGACGTGGCCCGGCTCCTGGACGAGGGCTACGTCCCGCCCTGGCCAGCCAACACCGTCAACAAGGTGTTTGCCACAGGTCACGGCGGCCTGCAACCCGCGGGCGACTACGTCACCGCCGTTGTGCACCCCCAGCCGTCCTGGCTACAACCTTTGCAGGACGACGTCATGCCGCGCCTCAACACCATCCACTGGACGTGCACTTTTCTAGACACCTTTCGCCGCGTGACGGAGCCCTTGTCCGACAAGCACCTGGCGCTCTTTCGTGAACGCTACCACCTGCGCCTCGGCTCACACTGTGACTGGTTCAAGGGCTTTGTACACCTGACCAGCCCGAGCTTCTGTGCCGCGCTAGCCGCCGAGTTTGAGTGTAGCCTGCGCTTCAGGGCGGCCAAGGCGTTCCGTCTGGATCTAGACCGCGTCTTGGTCACGGGCCCCAACCACGGCGGCAGCCGCGATTTCCTCGTGCTGGCCGCGGACGGGCTCTGGCTCTGGACGCTGCCAGATCACCCCGACCTCGAAATTAAGGGCCACTACGGCGCCGACTTGCTCGAGTCCCTGAAAAAGCTGCAGGACGGGCTCCCGCTCGGTGCGCCCAGCACACCCCGTTTCCAGCGGGTGGCGGGCACAGAAGGCCTGCTGAAAGAAGTACGAGCGCTCGCGCACCGGCTCAACCCTTACTGCGCCGATGAGCGCGTGAACTGCGAACTCAGCTCTAGCGGCCTGGTCTCTTACAAGCTGTTCCGGCGTGCGTGCAGCCTGAGGGGTCGGCCGACGTTGGAGCCGGACTGTGCCAACAAGCGCGCCAAGCACGCCTGATTTTTTTGTATTCAGCTGATAATTAAAAAAAAATAAATCTAGTCACCTACTTTAGTAAGAAAATACTAGCGTGATGAATGAGGCCGGCTAGCATGCGTGTACGCCGGGAGGAGTGCGCATTCGCACAGCTCGCGCGGTTGCTTACTCGAAGGGGTGCAGGCCCAGCCCGATTGACGCAGAAATCAACGCATAGCTTGCGCGATCCAACTTGTTCATAATCTCGGGGAGCAACCTGCTGTAATCGTCTTTGATTTGCTTCAGGTAGAGAGCATTGGCGGTTAATTGTGTTTGCGGTTTAGGACCCAGAGTCCTACGCCCGATCTCGTAGGCATTCGCCGACGTGTCACTTGGCTCTGGGGTCTTATGGCCGAGCAAGAACATTGTGTACCTATAGCCTCGGAAATCCACGAGCCCGTCTGGGAGGGGCAAATTTTTCCGGGCGAACATTCGCAAATCGGGATCAATGGTCTGTTGAACTTCATTGTAGCCCTGTAAGCTTTTCTCGTCCAACGGCATAACCCTTCTTATTGCCGGTATTAGCAAATGCAACAATCTCCGCCAAAAAGGTGCAGTAAAGCTTGTTCCATACAAATACAGGTGGTCCAGCTGCCCGGCGGGTGCCATGCGCAGATCGATGGCTAGCCTTTCGTCCCCGCCTAACTTTAACTCCTTGAAAAGTTGGTCGGACAAGCACAATAACTTCCAGAGATTAACAGCACGGATTCCGTATGTTACCACAACCTCTTGCTGCTCGAGTAATGCCTTCACTGCGTTTTCGTTCGCTCGTAAAAACACAACTAGGCCCTCGTCGCCGACTTTGTCTTCATCTCCGGGTGACAAAACCACTCTCACCTCAACGGTTGTGTTAGCTGGCAGGGACAAACATCCCTCTGGTAGGCTGCCTTTCTGCACACAGGCTCTGATTTCAGCTGTTTCTAAAATGAGTTCCCAACGACCAGGCCGAGCCCCGCCCTCAGGGCTGGCTTCTGGCTTGTCACGGCAGGAGCTGCCTGGTTGCTGGCCAACGCTTGGGGTTGTAGGAGTGTTTGTGCCAGCAGGGGCCGCATCTCCCGGCTCGGTTTGTTCTTCTTTCGTCGTACCGCAGTTTCTGCACCGCTTTTTGGACATGGGCTATCTTTCTCTTGTTACTAACTTTGCGGCTGGCAGAGAAGAATCTTTTCTTTTCGAGGTGCTACGGCGGCCCCCCCCCCCCGACACCTCAAAAAAATGTCCAAGAAACCAATGCGCGCCCGTGCAGTTTGCACCAAAAAAAAGAAAAAGCTCTTGGGGGCCAACGCCGGCGGGCGTGGGGGGGAGATGGCGCTTGGGCCCCCCCCCTCGATTAAGCCTTTTTCGATCTGAGAGCAAAAAATTTAGGGAGACGACGGCGGGCGGGGGAAAATTTGTGATTTTTTTCTGCAATTTTCCCCCGCCCGCCGTCGTCTCCCCAAATTTTTTGCTCTCAAACAGCCAAATGACCAAACTTTTTTTTTAATCTGCCCGGAACCGGTGAATTCCGCGACAAAATGACTTTTGGCCGCAAACTTCGGCAGGTTTGCGCGAAATGGCTTCTGACGAAGTTTGCGGCTACCGGCCGGCTTCTTTTTAGCAAAGGACATTTCGGCAATCCTGCTAAATGTAAGTTAAACAATTTGGGGAGACGACGGCGGGCCGGGGAAACTTTGTGCTTTCTGTAATTTTTCCCCGCCCGCCGTCGTTTCCCTAAATTTTTATATTTTAATTAGCCCTCGTCCGTCCTGGCTATTGCTGGAACTTAAGTCCTAGTTTTACTCTACACCGCAACCGTAATCACCCCGTGCTAGCAACTCTCGGGAATGATAATAACTTGTCATGTCTGCAGATCCCACGTATTCTTGCAGCACAGCCTTGCGGAACTCTTGGCTGTACAGCAACTCCGGGCCTCCATAGCCGACTCCCAATAAAGCACGTTCGAGGTAATAATGGGCTCCACTGGCATAATCGTCCCAGACATACTGAGCTTGAATCGCTTCTTTTAGAGCTGTTAACCCCTGCCTCACCACTTGCTTGCTATTGTTGGTTAATTGTAATTCGTACCGATATATCAGTGCCCGCATTGCCTCGTGAGTAAGAGTTGGGTTTCTAGGTTGTACAACATGCTCGCGCACCGCCTCGTCAACCTCGATCACCAACCTGCCGTTGTTAGCCAGCAAGCACTGGCGCAGCACATAATCTGCGCAACCATTCATGCCCAGATAACTTCTTCTGTTGGTTGTTTCGGGGAACGGGCGTTCTTTGGAGAGCCTGCAAAGTTCGTCCCAGGTAACGATGGGGTTGCTACCAGGGGTCATGGCCTTGAGTTTATAGGTTTTGCTCCGCCTTGCAAGTCGCAGCTCTTCTTCCAGTTCTGCTATCTTTTGGTCGATCTCCGTGTCTTCTTCGACTTCCATTTCATCTTGGCTTTGGATTTGATTCTGCATCCACTGCTTACAAGCTGCCATCATTTCCTCCTCCGACTTCTTATAAGTGAAAACATGGTTGCTGGATTTATTACCGGCATTGTTCTTACACGCATCGTCCCAGCCTTGCAGCTTCGGTTCGATGCTTACAGAAGTGTATCCCTGTAGTTTGAGACGTTGTTCGACGTTGCTAAGAAGCTTCTGTTGTTCGGCTGGAGTCGTGGCTGCCTCAAACTCCGCTTGCACCGACTGTAGTGTTTGTCGGAAAGTTCGTGGTGACAGTTCGACCGGTGGCTCTAGTCTCTTTTGTTCGAAGCGACTGGCGTCAATAGTCAGCTTAAAGCCGCGCTTAATCAGAAGCGAGCACAGAACGTCTTCTACAGGAAAATACAATTGTGCGTCTTTCCACGATACTTCGTTTTTCTCCTGCTTGCACATTTTTTCTAGCTGGCTCCAGGTTAGTAAAGGGAACTCAGCAGACACTTGTCGCTGCTTCTGTTCCTGATGAGCTCCATTGTACTTGGGTGTTGAGCCAGCATTGGACGTGCTTTCGCCGCATTGTTTGCAAGTGCCTTGTCTGCTCTGCATCGTACTACTACCAACCAAGGTGTTAACACGGGAGAGGGAAAACCTATCTCTGACTCCAATTAAGATAAAACAGAAGCAAAAGTTAAAAGCAAAGAAAAAAAAGCAACAAGTTTTTGTCCGGCCCCCCCCCCCTCGCACACCTCAAAAAAAAAGGTCCAACAGATCCGTTCCCTCTCCAAATGCGCACCCGTTTGCAAGAAAAAGAAAAAAGAAAAAGAATAAAAAAGGTCTGGGCCAACGCCGGCGGGCGGAAGGGAGGAAAGCGTTACGGCGGCCCTCCCCTCCCCCGGCCCCCCCCTCCCTTCTCGTTTCTTGCGACCCAAAGGCCCCCCCCCCTCCATTTCTTTGCAAAGCCTTCTTTTCTTTGGCGGTAAAAAGTTGTGGGGGGGGGGGGCCGGCCGAATACGGAAAGGGTAGGGGGGGGGGGCGGCCCTCTTTTCGGCTGCGAAACAAAAGGGGGGGCTTTTTTTGTTTCTGCCAGGCAAAAATCCTCTCGGGCCTCACACAACCCCTTTCCCCCTTGTCGCTCAGAATTTCTTGCCCTTGCGGCGGATCCTGTTCATTTCACCACGCTAGCGGGAGTGGGATGGCGTGCGAACCCAAGGCAGTGCGTGTCTTTGTGAGCAAGTACGGGGACCGCGACGCCGTCGCCGCGTTCGCAAACGGCGTGGAGCTGCGCGTCTTCGGCCGGACAATTGTCCTCCGCTCGTCGCAGGGCGAAGTCGCGCCGGCCTGCGAGCACTGCTTCACCCGCCGCGGCCGCTGTCGCGAGGCCGTGGCCGCGACAGTGCTGTGCGCCAGCCACACCCCCCGGCTGCAGAAGAAGCGCCGCCGTCAAAGGGAAAAAAGGAAGACCAAAAGACAGAAACTGAACGACGCTGTGGCGCTGCCAGAGGCTGGAGAAATTCTCGACCACCAACAAAACGGGCGTGACTATCAGTTAAAGGTAAGTGCAGGTGGCGCCCTTTTCAGTCGAGCAAGCAAAGATCCGCAGGGTTGGACACAATGGAAACTCGCGTGCTTACGTTGTTGGCAGAATGATAAGACTGTTGCTAGTGGGCTACACTGGACAGCAGATGACAAGGAACGGCGTTTTAAGCTCTGTGCGATGCATGCTCGTGCTCTCGGGTGCCATCAGGTGCGAAATCCGTGCGTCGACTGCCCGCCCGGTGCGCAAGCCAAGGAAGCCAACTTTCCTGACGAGAGCGGCGTTGCTAAGCAATTGTGCGCGGGCCACGCGCGGGCCAGGGGTTGCTACCAAAGGCTGAGCCCGTGCGTCGACTGCCCATCCGGCGCAGAAGCCAAGACAGCAAGCTACCCCGATGAGACAGGCAAGGCTAAGCAATTGTGCGCGGACCATGCACGGACGAGGGGTTGCTTTCGGCTGCAGCGGCAGTGCATCGACTGCCCGCCCGGCGAGGAAGCCAAGGAAGCAAGCTACCCCGACGATAACGGGCAGCCCCGGCGATTGTGCGCTGACCACGCGCGGGCCAAGGGGTGCTATCAGCGGCGGAGCCCGTGCGTCGACTGCGTGGCTGACGGCACTACAGAGGCCAAGGCAGCGAGCTTCCCTGACGAGACAGGCAAGGCTAATCGATTGTGCGCGGCCCATGCGCGAGCCAGGGGCTGCTATCAGCGGCTGAACCCGTGCGTTGGCTGTTTGGCCGACGGCACTGCAGAAGCCAAGCAAGCCAACTATCCTGACGAGAGTGGCAAGGCTAAACGGCTGTGTGCTGACCACGCGCGGGCCAAGGGGTGCTATCAGCGACGGAGTCCGTGCGTCGACTGCGTGGCTGACGGCACTACAGAAGCCAAGGAAGCATGTTTCCCAGACGAGAGTGGCACTGATAAGCAGTTATGCGCGGCCCATGCGCGAGCCAGAGGGTGCTATCAAAAGTTGAATCCGTGCGTCGACTGCACGCCCGGCGAGGAAGCCAAGGAAGCACATTTTCCTGACGAGAGCGGCAATGCTAAGCAGTTATGCGCGGGCCACGCGCGCGCCAGGGGCTGCTACCAAAAGTTGAAGCCGTGCGTCGACTGCCCGCCCGGCGAGGAAGCCAAGGCAGCGAGCTTCCCTGACGAGCACGGCACCGCCCAACGATTGTGTGCGGACCACGCGCGAGCCAGGGGCTGTTATCAAAAGTTGAACCCGTGCGTCGACTGCCCGCCCGGCGAGGAAGCCAAGGGAGCCGCCTTTCCTGACGAGCACGGCGCCCCCGATCGACTCTGTGCGGACCACGCGCGAGCCAGGGGCTGCTACCAGAAAAGAAACCCGTGCGTCGACTGCCCGCCCGGCGAGGAAGCCAAGGAAGCGAATTTCCCTGACGAGAACGGGCAGCCCCGGCGATTGTGCGCAGATCACGCGCGAGCCAGGGGCTGCCATCAAAAGTTGAACCCGTGCGTCGACTGCCCGCCCGGCGTGGAAGCCAAGGAAGCTGCCTCTCCTGACAAGAGTGGCACTGCTAAACAGTTATGCGCGGGCCACGCGCGAGCCAGGGGCTGCTACCAGAAAAGAAACCCGTGCGTCGACTGCCCGCCCGGCGAGGAAGCCAAGGGAGCCGCCTTTCCTGACGAGCACGGCACCGCCCAACGATTGTGTGCGGACCACGCGCGAGCCAGGGGCTGTTATCAAAAGTTGAACCCGTGCGTCGACTGCCCGCCCGGCGAGGAAGCCAAGGAAGCAATGTTCCCTGACGAACACGGTTGCAACCGTCGCCTGTGCGCTCAGCATGCGTTCGAGCGTGGACTGATTCCGAGGCCAGCCGCGGGCTGCTCCATCGCAGCGTGCAGGCTGTGGGACAGGCTCGAGCAAACGCTTGGCTGGAAAATCCAGCATAGACACTTTATTAATGGCGCTGATGTGCCACAAGGAAAAGAAGTAAACGTCCCCGGCACGAGGATGCTATTGGACGGCTACGACGCGGCCAGACATTGCGTGTATGAGTTCCACGGCAACGCGTACCACGGCTTCCCGCCCGGACATGCAAAGTACGCCGAGGGCCGCTCATCCGTGAGCGGGCGCCGGAACCGACATTTGTACCGAGAAACGATGGAGCGCATGTACTTCATCCGACAGAGAATGCCGGGCGGCTGCCGGGTATTTTACGCGTGGGAGCACGAGTACGAGAAGATTAAGAACAAACCGCTTGCTACTGTCTCGTCGATCTTGCACGAACTGCCGCCAGGTGTAGATTATGACGAAGAGTCGGAATCAGGGGAAGAGTAAACAACACGGTTCAGAAGCGGCAGAAAACATCTTTACTAAAATTTTTAAAAAAATGATTATATTGCTTTTTACTATTTGTGAGACAACTGTTTTTTAGACAGAAACATTATTTTAATCTTCAGCCGTGCTTGTCTTGGCTTTTTTCTCCGGTGGCTCAGGACTATCGGCCTCCTCTGCTGTTGCTGCTGTCGCGGGGGCTGCAGGAGGCACTACAGGGCGGGCCAGGCCCTGCAGTGCCCGTCCGGCCTGCTCGATCATGCTCGTCGGCACTTCCTTGTACGCGACGCCATAGGTCCCTACGCAGAGCACACCCGACTTTACGTTGGCAGAAGTTGTGTAGGTTTGTGTAAAAAGCCAGTGAGCCACAGCAGACTGAATTAGGTAGCGGTTCATCGGAAGATCGGCCCAGCCGCAAAAATCAGCGCCGCGCATGTTAGCAGTTTTCGCAGTCGCCCTGTCAAATAATGCTTGTGATTTCTTAAGTTCTATCAAAACAACGTCTTGCGTCTTGGTGTCGCGCCAGACCTGGTCTATGTGTGTGCACAAGTCCAGGGACCAATTGTGCACGGGAGCTTGAGCGTAAATTGGCTCGCCGAAGCGGCTGAAGAGGAAGGAGAGCGCGCTGGCGGCGAGCGGGTGCACGCAGTGCAGAGTGTCGGGGTCGAGGGCGATGCCCGTGCAGGCCTTGAGGCTGCGGCAGAAGCTCTGTTTCTGCTGCGGCGGCGCCCCTGCCCAAACGCTGTAATTTTTCTTGAAGATTGTGCCCTTAAGCACGGGCGGCCGCAGGCCCGTGGCTATCTCGGTGAAGGCGGTGAGCTGGCAGTCTACAGCGAGGCCGTTCCCTGCACAGACGATCAAGAGACAAAGGGAAACAAAAAAAAAGCTCGGGACAGTTAAGCGACAAACAAAAGAGAAAAGACAGTGCAGACCTCGGCCAAACCAGGGGGCCTGGATGTGCCTGGCGGAGTTCCGCTTCTGCGTGACAGAGGCGGCGCGTTCTTCCCATTGGGCGTACACGTTCTGTTTGGGTTTAATGGTTTTGTGACTGAACTTGGGGTCCTTCTGCCACACGTGCGCCTCGAGCCACGTGTGCACGCCCGCGAGCGCGCGGCCGCGGAACGAGGGCACGAAGGTCGGCGGCAGTTGCTTGATGTGGTGCGTGACGTCGGGGTCGAGCGCGCGCCAGGGAGGTTTTGGCCTCTTCTTGGTCATGCAGTTCTTGGCGTTTTTGCTCTTTTGAACGAAATATAAAAAAAAGGAAGAACGAGGGGTAGAAAATAAAGCAAAGAAGAAGAAGAAAAAAAACAGATTCGGGAAAGGAAAAGGAAAAAGGGGCACAGCCCCCCCCCCCAAAAAAAAGAAGTGAGAGCACGGAAATGCTAGAGAGATTGCCCCCTCCCCTCCCCGCAAGTGCCGCCAAATCTGCGCGTTGCCCCCCCTCCCCCCACCCCTTGCTCTCCACCCCCGCCTAAAATCAATCTTGGTTTACAATTTTTTGTTTTAAAAAAAGAACGAGTTGTCCCATAGATCTTCTAGTTCATTGGCAGGAAAAGATTGCGTGTCAACTTGCAAACCGGGCCTGGCCTGCCTGAGCCGCTGCAGCATTTCTGCTGGCGGAATTTGGCACTCGCTCATCTTAATTGTACGCTTGCCTGGGGAGGTTTACCATGGTTATTATTATTAGTAGTAATGAGGCGCATGTTCGACAGGATCAAGGGCCGTTGGGCTGCTCAGTCTATGATTAGTAGTCTTATCATTGCTCTGCTCCTACTACTACCAACCACCACTACTGCTGTTGTTCTTATTATAAATTAGTATCACTCTTGTTATTATTATAAGTGTAAAACTATTTGTTATGGTTATTACTAAACAGAAAGCACCCGTCCAGCATTTGGATCTGGCTGCCAGGGCCCGAGGGGGCATGTTACCAGCATTATTGCTGTTACTTCCTCTCTTTACACTACTACTATTGTTAGTATTACTCTTACCCTTTGGAGCGGAGCCGAACGGCCTCGTGCTACCAAGGGGGGCACATGTCCGACAGGACCAAAGGCCCCTTGACTGATAGGTCAATTACTCTGACTTTTTGTCCTACTACTACTGACCACCACTACTATTCCTCCTCCTACTACTGAGATAGACTGACAGAAAGATGGATAGATAGACAGAGAGATGAATAGACAGGCAGACGGATAGATAGACAGACAGACAGATAGACAGACAGACAGATAGATAGACAGCTGAGTAGATAGATAAGTAGACAGATAGACAGACATATAGACTAACAGATAGATAAATAGATAAGTAGATAGACAGACAGATGGATAGACAGACCGATAGATAAATAAGTAGATAGACAGGTAAATAGATATACAGACAGAAAAATAAATAAGCAGATGGACAGATAATTAGGTAAATAGATAGGTGAATATAGATATAGCTAGATAGACAGACAGATAGATAGGAGACAGATAGATAGATAAATAGATGAGTAGATAGATAGACAGACAGACAGAGACAGATAGATAGATAAATAGATGAGTAGATAGATAGACAGACAGACAGACAGATAGATAAATAGATGAGTAGATAGACAGACGGATAGAGACAGATAGATAAATAGATGAGTAGATAGACAGATGGATAGAGACAGATAGATAAATAGATAAGTAGATAGACAGACAGATAGAGACAAATAGACGGATAAATAGATAAGTAGACAAACGGATAGATAGATGGACAGACAGACAGATAGAGATAAATAGACAGATAGATAAATAGATAGGTAGATAGACAGACAGGGAGATGGACAGACGAATAGACAGATGGATAGACAGACAGACAGATAGACACAGACAAACAGATAGATAGATGAATAGATAAGTAGACAGACAGATAAATAGGTAAGTAGATAGATGGATATAGATATAGCTAGATAGACAGATAGATAGATAGACAGACAGATAGAGACAAATAGACGGATAAATAGATAAGTAGACAAAAGGATAGATAGATAGACAGATGGACAGACAGATAGATAGATAGACAGACAGAGACAGATAGATAGACAAATAGATAAGTAGATAGACAGACAGATAGACAGACAGATGGAGACAGATAGACAGATAAATAGATAGGTAGATAGACAGACAGACAGGGAGATGGACAGACGAATAGACAGACAGATGGATAGACAGACAAATAGACAGACGGGTAGTTAGACAGATAGACAGATAGATAGATAGATAGACGGACAGACGGACAGACAGATAGACAGACGGATAGATGGACAGAAGGATAGATAGACAACGCTGAGGGTAGATGTACGGAAATCAGGCTCGAAATAAGCCACCACACTCTGTCAGGCTACGGCCTTATTTCCGGCCCGCTTCTACGGCACATTTGTCGTCAAGAAAAAGGTGTGCAGGCTACACTATCGATTGTATGTATCTGTCAGTCCGTCTATCTGTCTATCTCTCTGTCTATCTGTCTGTCTGTCTATCTATCTGCCTGTCCGTCTATCTGTCTGTCTATCTCTCTATGTCTATCTGTCCATCTGTCTATCTGTCTGTCTATCTTTCTTTCTATCTGTGTATCTGTCCGTCTATCTGTCTGTCTATTTCTGTCCATTCGTCTATCTGTCTGCCTATTTATTTATCTGTCTCTATCTGTCTATCTATTTGTCTGTCTGTCAATGGATGCCTGTGTCTTCGGATATGCAGAGCTGATAGACCAAACATATTTGTCTATCTGTCTATCTGTCTGTCTATCTCTGTCTGTCTATCTGTTTGCTTGTATGTATCTATCTGTCTATCTGTCTGTCTGTCTATCTATCTGCCTGTCCATCTATCTATCTGTCTGTCTATCTGTCTATGTCTATCTATCCATCCGTCTATCTGTCTGTCTGTCTATGTCTATCTATCCATCTGTCTATCTGTCTGTCTGTCTATCTATCTATTTGCCTGTCCATCTATCTATCTGCCTGTCTATCTGTCTATCTATCCGTCTGTCTATCTGTCTGTCTGTCTATCTATCTATCTGCCTGTCCATCTATCTATCTGTCTGTCTATCTATCTGTCTGTCTATCTGTCTGTCTATCTCTCGGTCTGTCTGTCTATCTATCTATTTGTCTATCAATGGATGCCTGTGTCTTCAGATATGCAGAGCTGGTAGACCCAATATATCTGTCTATCTATCTGTCTGTCTATCTGTCTGTCTGTCTATCTCTCGGTCTGTCTGTCTACCTGTCCGTGTGTCTGTCTGTCTGTCTGTCTATCTGCCTGTCCATCTATCTATCTGTCTGTCTATCTGTCTATGTCTATCTATCCATCTGTCTATCTGGCTGTTTGTCCATCTATCTGTCTATTTGTCTATCTACCAACGGATGCCTATGTCTTCAGATATGTAGAGTTGGTAGACCAAACATATCTGTCTATCTGTCTGTCTATCTGTCTGTCTGTCTATGTCTATCTATCCATCTGTCTATCTGTCTGTTTGTCCATCTATCTATCTATTTGTCTATCTATCAATGGATGCCTATGTCTTCAGATATGTAGAGTTGGTAGACCAAACATATCTGTCTATCTGTCTGTCTATCTGTCTGTCTATCTGTCAGTCTGTCTATCTGTCTATCTGTCTGTCTATCTGTCTGTCTGTCCATCTATCTATCTGTCTGTCTATCTGTCTGTCTGTCCATCTATCTATCTGTCTGTCTATCTGTCTATGTCTATCTATCCATCTGTCTATCTGTCTGTCTGTCTATCCATCTATCTATTTGTCTATCTATCAATGGATGCCTGTGTCTTCAGATATGTAGAGCTGGTAGACCAAACATATCTGTCTATCTATCTGTCTATCTGTCTGTCTGTCTATCTCTCAGTCTGTCTGTCTATCTGTCTGTCTGTCTGTCTCTCTATCTATCCATCTGTCTGTCTATCTATCTGTTTGCTCGTCTATGTACCTGCTTATCTATCCATCTGTTTATCTATCTATTTGTCTGTCTATTCATCTGTCTGTCTGTCTATCTATCTATCTGTCTATCTATCCGTTTGCTTGCCTATCTATCCATCTGTCTGTCTGTCTATCTATCTGTTTGCTTGTCTATGTATCTGCCTATCTGTTCATCCGTCTGTCTATTCAGTTGTCTGTCTATTTACCTGTCTGTCTGTCTATCTATCTATCCATTTGTCTGTCTATTTATCTGTCTGTCTGCCTATCTATCTATCTGTCTGTCTATTCGTCAGTCTTTCTGTCTATCTATATCTATATCCACCTATTTACCTATTTATCCGTCTGAAGGATGTACAGTGTCCAGTCTGTTTTCCGTATATACTTGCATACACACAAACGTATTTATGTATGCATGTATGTAGAATCTATGTGTGTGTGCCTGTGTTATTGGGAATGTATACATGCCCTGTGTGTATGTCTGTATGTATGAATGCAGGTGCCACGATGTATGTGTCCGTGTATGTGTGTCTGCCTACTATTGCTGCTACCACTATTACTCGTACTACTTTTGCTAATCCTATTTCTTTCTACTTCTGCTATTTCCCTTCGTCCTTCCACTACTGCTTCCTTTCTCCCTACTGACTCCCACTGCTACGCCTCCCTTTACTAGCACTCATCTCCTGACTACTCCTTGATTGTTATTAGGATTATCAATATGATTATTAGGTATTATCATAATCATCTTTACTTCCCTTCTTCTTGCGATTACTGCTAACCACTGCTATCACTGCCACTACTACTATTCTCCCCTCTTCGGTTCATACTACTGCTGCTGCTACTACTATTACTCGTACTACTGTTGCTGCTCGTATTCACGTCGTCTACTACTGCTCCTCTGCCTTCCCTTCGTACTACTGCTACTCCGTCACACATACTTTATTATTGTCGTTGTCATTATTACTATTACAAACACTTGTTCGGGATCTGCACCTGCAATGCCACAGCCTGAGGAAGCTTACTATTGTTCTTGTTATTGTTATTCTGCCTGCCTAAGTGTGCTTATACATACCCGTTGTGTATATGTACGTACAATTCTGTGTGTACCTCTGTGTACGTCCGTTCGTAGCATGGGATGTACGTCTGTAGCAATATATCTGTCTGTCCGAGATGTACGTAGGTAGCGGTATGTCTGTCTGAGATGTACGTAGGTAGCAGTACGTATCCATGTGCTTATGTATGGCTACGCGTGTATGTACGCCTGTACGCATGCAGATATGCTTTGCGTGTCTGTCTGTATTCAGGAACTCGTGTCTGCAAGTATGTGTGTAAGTATATACGTATGTTCTTTCTATGCGTGTCTGTATGTAGGTTGTGTATGTCTGTATGTGGGCATGTATGTAGGCCTGTGTACGTAGGCCGATGTGTGCAAGTCTGTGTACATACGTGTTCTTATCTATTTGCGTCTGTATGTCTACGCACATGGACATACGTTACATATGTTGCAGCGAGAGGGTTCACCCCCTTCCTAGCCACAACTGATGAATGCTTCTTGTAATAACCGGCAGTGCCTAGCAGTCTGTCAGTCTTTGGGCCTCTCGACAATACACATTCTAACACTAACGACAGTCTAATCGCAAAGCTAGCATAGTGTGGTGCGCTTGGGTATTCTGACGGTCCATAGGAACCAGCCGAGGGCGTCCGGTCACCTAAACCGTGCAGCGATCCGACCCGAGGCTGTGTCTCCGGTGTGCGTAGCCTTGAGTACCCAGGCTGTCTAGAGTGGGGTAACACCTGTCGTGCGTCTCGGTCCCCAGGGAGGCTCAGCAACGACGCGCGGCTAGGCATCCACTGCGACAAGTACCTCCTTTGTTAGCGTTGCGATTAAGATAAATGTTAGAACCTGAGTGTGCTATCGTCCGAAAAGCCTGAGCTACGGTTGCTAGCGTGCTTGCCGGCACCTGCCCGTGGGGTGCGTCGTCTACCTTAGGTCGGACTAACACACTGTCTGCTGCTCACATACCTCCACGACTTCAAATTACAAGCACACACACCAGGATTTACACGTGCGCGCCTTTCTGTGTCTATTTCTGTGTGTATGCATTCTTATATCTATTTATGCGTGTACACACATACCTACGTACACTACGCTCTCTTGCAAGAGAGAGAGAGAGAGAGAAACAAGGATGCCAATAAAAACGGATAGTAAGACACCTAGATGATATTACGCTCATAACGAGAGTAATTATCAACAGCCATGATAGAATAACAAAACGACGATAATAATAGATACTAACCAGGACGCTAACTAACGGATATAAGAACAAGCATAGCAGTCACACGTGATATGAGTATTCTGATTGACACAGCAGCAATGATCATTGTTACCTCAGACAGGTAATAAGAAGAAGAACAATAATAAGATAGTAGCGAAGAAAAGACTTTAAGAACAACACCTACATACTCCTGTGCGCCCCTCGCCGACTACACATCGCCAGGGGGGGGGGGCACACAGATCCACGAAAGCTAGCCTCTGTACGGCTAGACAGACAGGGACAACACACGGAAGGAACGTTAGCCGTACCAGGATATGCGACCAAGATTAATACAACCGGTACTCGTTCGGCCAAAGAAGAACACTGCAAGAGAGGCGCGTGTGTTGTCCTAAGCCGGGCCGTCTTTCCTATCCGGGCCCTTCCGGAGGGATCGGTCCTCTCGCCAAACAGGCTCTGCGCTCAAGCTAGCTTCCGAGCGGTTATGCAGGCCGGCGCTGCTCCCCAAAGGCTCTAGCACAATATCTTAAGTTTATTATGAACCGGTGGTGTACTCATGGAACATTGTGTCTCCGAATGTTTTGGGACTACGTGCCCTGTAGTCAGAACGTACAGTCCAATTCTCTTAGAGAGGCCTCTGCTCCTCCCAAAAAGCGCTGCCGTAGTTCACGTAAATGAACTCCTGCGGGTGGACCGTGCGTGCTATAATTAATACAGGCTGTGGTTCGTAGCCTAGCAAGCTCATTACCTGCCAAGCAAAAGTAGAGTTAGTACAGGCAGCAAACCCTAGCTTGGGGTTACCCTGGTCTGGGCATTGTACAGCGCAGGGAGCAGGGGATCGCAAGCGTTCCAGCCCCCGACCTGCACGCCTGGCAGAAACGCAGATAAGTCTCCTTGCGCGTGCAGGTCTCCCCGTTCTTGGGCCTGTGCGCGTTGGCGCCATTGCTCGTCCAGACGCAGCTTGTGCCTAAACGGCCAGGTGTTTTTGTGCGGTAGGTACGTAGGCGGTGGGCAGAACCGGAACGTGCGACTACCCAGGATAATCATATCGCCCTGCACCAGCATAGCCAGGGTCTGCAGGTCCAGCCCACCGGTAGCGGGGTTCGGAGCTATACACAGTCCTGACCACCAAACCAAGGCTAGGACGACAGTGGTGGCAAGTGCGGGCACCGTACCGCACTCGTCCACTAGGACAGGCTCTCTGGCTGGCAGCAGCGGCCAGCCAATAGAGGTGCTCCTATCCGCCAGATAGGCACCGACCAAGGCGACAGTCCAGGGTTTGCCCCCCTACACGCAGCACAGCACATCTTACACACAACTGCCAATCGGAAGTAAGTAAGTAGCTGCCACGAGAAGAGAACCTGGGTGTGCTCGGTTAGGTACTCGAGGCACGCCAGTGTTTCAGCTCCCGCTGCTTGTACGAGGGCCTGCTGAAGTGCGCTCACTTTGTAGCCACCGGCAGCAATCACAAGGGAGACAACAGCGGTAGCCATGAGAGAGAAAGACAGACGTTGTTACCACGCAAGCAGGCAGAAACGAACAAAGAGAATACGTCCCGACTACCACCCACAGCCAGACACCCGTGGGGCCCGGTCCGCCCTCGCCACCGGGCGCGACGGGTTCGTCCACGCCCACGCCTACACCGTCGCCGAGCGCCACGGGCTCGCCCACGCGGAGCCCGACTACCACCCACAGCCAGACACCCGTGGGGCCCGGTCCGCCCTCGCCACCGGGCGCGACGGGTTCGTCCACGCCCATGCCTACACCGTCGCCGAGCGCCACGGGCTCGCCCACGCGGAGCCCGACTACCACCCACAGCGAGACACCCGCGGGGCCGGGTCCGCCCTCGTCGCCGGGCGCGACGGGCTCGCCCACGCCCACGCCTACACCCTCGCCGAGCGCCACGGGCTCGTCCACGCCCACGCCTACATTCTCAGCGAGCGCCACGGGCTCGCCCACGCGCAGCCCCAGCCCGACTACCACCCACAGCGAGACACCCGCGGGGCCGGGTCCGCCCTCGTCGCCGGGCGCGACGGGCTCGTCCACGCCCACGCCTACACCCTCAGCGAGCGCCACGGGCTCGTCCACGCGCAGCCCCAGCCCGACTACCACCCACAGCGAGACACCAGCGGGACCGGGCGCGACTGGCTCGTCCACGCCTACCCGCAGCCCCCCCGGCTCGTCCACGCCCACGCCGACACCTTCACCGAGCGCCATCGGCTCGTCCACGCCTACCCGCAGCCTCCCCGGCTCGTCCACGCCCACGCCGACACCTTCACCGAGCGCCACCGGCTCGCCCACGCCTACCCGCAGCCCCCCCGGCTCGTCCACGCCCACGCCTACACCTTCACCGAGCGCCACCGGCTCGCCCACGCCTACCCGCAGCCCCCACGGCTCGTCCACACCCACGCCAAGCGCCACGGGCTCGCCCACGCCTACCCGCAGCCCGCCCGGCTCGTCTACGCCCACGCCCACGCCCACGGGCAGCGCGACCGCCAGCGCATCGGCGACCTGGTCACCCACGGCCACCCCGAGCGGTAGCCCGAGCCCTACCGCTACGGCGACGCGGACACCGAGCCAGAGCCCGAACTATTGCGCCGCCGGGCCCTCGGTCGTGCCCTTTTTCCAGAACTTTTCCGCCGACGTGTCGGGGCCTTGGGCGGCGACCTGCTCCGGCCTGCAGTCTACGAGCCGGCGCTGCTGGCACGCGTTCGACGGCACCGAGTACCCGGGGCAGCGGCTGGCGGTTGGTGCCGCGCCGCGTGAGTGGCTGAGCCGCGGCTACTACCTGGGCCCCGAGAGCCGTGCTCCTGGCTCTTACGTGGGGCCCACCACCACCAACACCACTCGCAACGAGCAGCTCGCGGGCGAATGGCTGCAGCTGCGCCGCCTGGACGGCCAGCCGGTGCGCCTGATAGACTTCACGCTGGCCGGCTACCTGCCGGGCACGGCCCGTCCCCCCTGGCGCGGCGGGGCCCCGCGCCGGCTCTACCTGGCCGCGACGGCGCAGGGCAGCGACGAGGGGAAT
>WBZZ01001757.1:0-15000 GCA_019918135.1 Paulinella micropora
TGGAGGCGCATGTGCAGATTTGCATCAGCCATTGACAGAGAAGCACTATTATTATTATTATTATTATTATTATTATTTATTATTATTATTATTATTATTATTATTATTATTATTATTATTATTATTATTAGCTTTTTCTTCTGTTCCTCTTTTTATTATTTATTTATTATTATTATTATTATTATTATTATTTTTTTTTTTTTTTTTTTTTTTTTTTTTTTTTTTTTTTTTTTTTTTTTTTTTTTTTTATTATTATTATTATTATTATTATTATTATTATTATTATTATTATATTATTATTATTATTATTATTATTATTATTCAGCCCAATGGCCTCAAGGCGTTAAACTGTGACGCTAACTCATAACCCTTTGGTGGTAGATGCTGGGGAGGAGGGTCGTTGCGCGCGTAAAAGATCTTAAACTCCGCATATGCTGGTTGATAGCCCAGGACCCAGCAGACACCAGATTGTTATGGGTGGGGTTTTGAGGCAGCTCTAGCAACCGCGCTTGGTGTATGCACTTGCACATTCGGTGACGTCTTGCAAGAGGTTGCTGGGACTGCGGAATAACCTCGGCTTAGTGCAGTCTTGCCCTCAGGAGCTCCATCGGTGGCCCCGATCATCAGGCGAGAGACTGACACGGGGGGGTGGAGGACCTCGAAAAAGGGTATTGGATGCTTATGTCCGTTGAGGATATGCCATTAGCTGCATCAGTACGCCTCAGATATAGTATTATTATTATTATTTAGGGAGTACATAGGCCATCGGTCCCTTTCCATGGGCTGATTGGTATAAAGCTCCTAGATTAATGTTCTATGCCGTCACTTCCTTTATTCCACCGATTGGTGTGGAGACTTTCCTTATGGAATGGAGGACTGGATGCACATGGCCTTTTGGCTCAGCAATTGGCAGACGATACATATTATTATTATTATTATTATTATTATTATTATTATTATTATTATTATTATTATTATTATATTGTTATTATTATTATTCGATAGCATAGTTTAGAGAGGGGAGTATAGATACTTAGCTTTAGTATAGTTAGCTAGTGTGTGTGGCCTTCTATCAGTTATCAGTGAGCCTTTCCCTGTTTTTTTTTTCGAGTATATTTCTTCTAACGGGAAGCGCTGCCATTTTTTTTTTATTTAAACTCTCTTTTTATTATTATTATTATTATTCCTCTTTTGCGGCTGCTTTAATTAGCTTGCTCTTTAAGTTCACATCCGAGGACAACAAACATCGGGAGGGGGCGCTCGCGCTCGACGTTGCACTTACAAAGTACAACAATTTCGAACTGAAGGCGTCCACGCAAGTGGAGACATGTGAGGGTGAAACTTCACCTTGTGCTCCCGGGTCTTTTTCCCTATAAGTATGAAAGATTTTTATAAACTGATTGTTTATTTTTTATTTGCAGGCTCTTCATTGTCTTTCCCATTGGTTGGCGCAAGAAGACTCCTGCGCAAGTCAATCGAGGTACTGTATGTTTTTCAAAATTCACAAGCTGCACATATTTTTTATACTTGGATGTTGCAGGATCGAAGCGCTTCATTTTTGCTGCGCGCGAGGTCGACACTGACGGCGATGGCAAGGCTGACGAAATCCAATATCAGCTCATGGGTTTTTTTGGTTTTAACCTTAAACACTCTTGCATGCTTGATCCGTCGCCGATGGACTTCGAGAAGCAGGTGAAGCCCGCGTGGCTCCTCTACGTCGGTAACCCCACGAACCCGCCTATGATTTGCAACTGGCGGAAGCGGGAGCTTTTGCTTCTGTACGAAGCAAACAAGGTCATTTCTTCTTCTTCTTCTTCTTCTTCTTCTTCTTCTTCCTCTTCTTCTTCCATTTTTCTTTTTCTTCTTCATATACATGTTATTATTCTTTTTCTCCACCAGCTCCATCTTTTTTTTTTTTTTTTTTTGTTTTTTTTTTTTTTTTGTTTTTGTTTTTGTTTTTTTTGGCATCTTCCTTTTCTTTATTTTGCATATTTACTGCATGCTCGCCTGAAACGTTAGAAGAAGAATCAAAAAAAGGGCCCGACTGAGCCTCGCTCTTCGGGCAGGCCAAAAAAACTGAGATTCGGTAGCAACATTGTATGTAATGAAAAATGAAGGATGTATGTAATATTGTTTGGTTCTTTGTGCAGAATCCATCGACGTCGACGATGTTCCAGACGTTCCAGACGTCCCTGAAGAAGAAGAGACCCCTGAGCCTCCTATGCCTAAGGGGTCCAGCAAGAAAAAGCCAGGTACTAGCAAATTTCATCTTTTTTTGTGTGCTTTTTTTTCAGTGTTTCTAATTTCTGACGTGACTAGGCAAGCCGAAGTCCAAAAAGCCCGCGGTCGACGCTGATGAAGTGGACATGTCGTTGGAGGTATAATCTTTCCTACTCCTTCTTCTTCTTTTTCTTTTTTTTTGTGAGGGGGGGGGGGGCCCCGGGGGGGGGGGGGGTCAAAAGGTCTCTTTGGGCGCCGCAGCATATAGTTTAGAGAGGGGAGTATAGCTACTAGCTTTAGTATGGCTAGCTAGTGTGTGTGGCATTCTATCAGTGAGCCTTTCCCTGTCTTTTTTTTTCCGAGTATAATCTCTCTAACGGGAAGCGCTGACATTTTTTTTTCAAACTTTATTATTATTATTATTATTATTATTATTATTATTATTATTATTATTATTATTATTATTATTATTATTATTATTTAGGGAGTACATAGGCCATCGGTCCCTTTCCATGGGCTGATTGGTATAAAGCTCCTAGAGTGATGTTCTATGCCGTCACTTCCTTTATTCCACCGATTGGTGTGGAGACTTTCCTTATGGAATGGAGGACTGGATGCACATGGCCTTTTGTCTCAGCAATTGGCAGGAGATATACTATTATTATTATTATTATTATTATTATTATTATTATTATTATTATTCTTTGTTGTTGTTGTTGTCGTTGCTGTTGGTTTGTTCTGCCACTGCCTTGTTCGCAAGAAATGAACGACTTCTTTCAAAACAACGGCGACCGGTATTGTATTCAGGGTAGTTCGTCCGCCGGCGTGTCGAAAGAAGTCGTTCAGGATCTTGTGAACAAGGCAATGTCAGAACAAGCCGCATCCATTAAGGAAATGCTAGCAGAAGAAAGAAAGTTGAGAGAGGAGGAAAGGAAGAAAAAAGAAGCGCAAGATCGGAAGGAAAAAGAGGCGCAAGAGAAGCGACAACGGGAAGAGGAGAGAAGAAAGAGGAAGAATTCGAAGAAGGAGAAGGAGGAGGAGGAGGAGGAGGAGGAGGAAAGCTCAGAAGAAGAGAACGAGAGAGTGAAGAAGAAGATGAAGAAGAATAACAAGAACAAGAAAAACTATGATGATAATGATAACAACAACAACAACATCAGCAACAACAAGAGCAACAACAACAACAACAACAACAAAAATAGTAAGAGCGAGAGAGAAAGCTTGCTGGAGGATCTCATCGCGCGGATGGCAGCTGGCGCTCTGTCTGCTGGTAACTCACCTTCCACCCCCCAACGCGGCACCGGTCTCACCGCTCCCAGCTCACCTAACGCATGGGAGTTTGTTTTAGCATCGCTTGCGCTGACTCGGCGCTAACTTCACATGCACGCACCAGGTAGTTTGCATAGCTTTCACTTTTCTCCTTCATCTGAAAGATGTTTGAATTTGTTTTGTGTTTTTTTTCTTTGTAGTAGTGTAGTATTAATCGTAATTTTTTGCACTGGCAGGTTTGTTATGGTCGAAAGCGTGATTAAGAACGTTTGTCGCGTGCAAGAGTTAAACAAACTTCTAATTTAGTTAGTATGATATTACGGAGTTAGATTTATTATTTTTTTTAGTAATTAAAGAAATTTTGTTGTAGAATCTATGTATTTTGCGTGGCGACATCGCACTTCTCTTCCTCCCCCGTTCCCCCCTCCCCCCTCCCCCCCCCCCCGGGGGAATTTATTGTAGGTAAAAGCAATGTTTATTATCATAATAAAGTAAAATGCTTAATGTAAACAAAGATAAACAAACTTAAAAGCAAATTCTGCATGTTGGGCATTGTTATCATCATAGATTCATAGTAGCCGGGACTATGAAAAAGGAGAAAGATTACCGTGTCGGACCGGTTCCTGCCCACCTCTGAAGATGAAGTTAAAGTGTATTACAATTAATAAAAACATGTTTTAATATTATTTTTATATGTTCTGCAATCAGTGAATTGATTTCCTTTCATTTCCACACGTTTTCAAAAAAGTCCATATACTTCATGGAAAATTTCGGAAAAAGGGATACCCCCAAGATTGTCGAATGTTTAGTTGAACTAGCGAGGCATGTTGCGGCGCACGACAAAGAAGTTCCACTCGGATCTGCTGCTCGTCCTGTACGATGGCCAGATCTGCAAGATGATATTATCAGCGATCAGGTAACATGTAGCAGCAGCGTTAGAATTGGTGTTGACGATTAAGTGCATATGTATACATCATTAAGTTATTTTTGTATGATTGTGGTGTATCATGCAGGTGTTTGATGGGTCGAATCCAGAATCGCGCTTGTTACTATCGAAAGCGTTTCCCACATTATTCCCTGGCAACGGTGATGGTGATTTCTACAGGACGAAGACATATGATTTATCATTACAAAGTTATGCCGGGCACATGATGAGGCTGGGGACGGTTGATGGCGAAGACAAGAAAGTGCATTTGCTACATCAAGAGCACGACCGCTTTGCGTTTTTTCTACATAATGTCTGGCAACGCAAGCTTATTCTCAGAGGGTCATCTTACTTTATCAAACGCTTCCCGGGTGAGTCTTCTCGATTGACGTGGAAGGAAATCAAAGACATGGCGAAAGATCCCGAGAGAGTAACCGAACTATGTAAGAAGGTAGAAAGAATTTGCACACCAGAGTACGGCAGTCCGAAGGCGTGGTTTCAAACTAGACAGAATGTCTTATCCCTGATGATGAACGGTCCCGAGGGGAGGCGAGGAGCTCCGCACGTGTTTTTTACTCTGTCTTGCCCTGACAATTGGTTGCCGGAGCTTCATGGGGACGGGAAGCATTTCAGTGGTATTCTTCCTCCATTACGCCGCAGAGGAGATACATTACCTGAGTTCCATGCACGACGGATGGCAGAGATCAGGAACTGTGGCTTGGTTGGTGAGTTTTTCTGGAGCAAGATGACACACTTTGTTGATTCATTCTTTGGAAAATACTTAAAACCGTTGTGGAGTTTTTTACGAGGAGAATTTCAGCAGAGGGGCGTCTCGCATGGTCACGGATGTGCAAGGCTTGGCGGTAACGCACCTGATTTTTTTGCGGAAGGAGAAAAAATCCTGCTGCTGTTGCTAATCAAACATATCAGCAACGTGCCGGTAGTGAAGGAACGAGCAGACCGCATAAGTGCGGAGATCAAGGCGAAGTTAATTGATTTCACTGATGGGCTTCTCGATGCATGGAACCGCAATCTGGACGTTTAGAAAGAGGAAAATCCACAGCCTAGGTCGGGAGGAGGTTCCTATCTCAGCAGATCGATCTGGAATTGTGAAACTGCAGAGGAAGTGAAGCAGTGGGTCAGCGGAGTCCAACAACAGTGTGGACGACACGTTTGCGGTCCGAACAGCAAGTGCAGGCGACGCCAACCAAGCAAAAACAAGAAAAAGGAGTTGTCACCTGAAAACCAAACGAACTCTTCCCCTGGTAAGACTCTTTCCCCCCACCTCCTCCCTCCTCCCCCCCCCCCCACTCCCCCTTCTACACACACACATACATGCACACACACATAAACACATACAGAGAGAGACACAAACATACAAACATACAGAGAGAGAAGGAATGTGAATAGCTTTACTTAAAAGTTTGTACAAATATTAAAACTTTATGTTTTGTTTATACAGCTGCGAATCCTAACGACGGAGCGGACAATGTTCAAGATCAGAATGAAACGCAAGACAAATCTACGTCGCAGAAGGGACAAGGAATTTCTGTGTCGGTACGGATTTCCTCACCCGTTACGCGAGAAAACAAGTATAGAGATTGAGCGGCGCATGGACAAATATTTTGAGCAGACACGAGCATCCACCAGCGATTTTGGAGCAAGATATCAGGAGTTTGCTTGTGAGTTTCGAAATGGAAGAAGGCACAGAAGGCATGCTGGCTCTGGAAGCAGAATTAAAGATACTAACTGTTTAGTGCAGGAAGATGAAGGGAAAGGATTCCATCGTATCTGCGCTATAGACTTTCCTGTTGCGCTCAGTCTGATGATGCTACACTTCCGGGTGAAACATTATCCACGCAGCAATGATAGTCTGTTCAATTGCACATGCTTCATCATGTCGCAGCATTGGCCTGGGAATGGTGACATACAGTGTTTATTTGATTTTCTAGACTCCTTAACATATTTGACGAAGTATATGTGCAAGTCGGAAACAACGAGCGAGACCGCTTTGCAAATGATGCAAGCGGTAGTCAAGGGTATCGAGTTTCAGCAGAAGGCCAGAAGCAAGAAACAATGTAGGAATCAGGCAAACGGAGAGAAAGTTGCTGAGGAACATATTGCGCCAGAGCAGGAAGAAGATCATCGATTGAACCAGATCAAGGACACGGAGTCACATCTGCGAGCGGCGCAGAGATCACGAATGATGGAACCGCGATGGGATCCAGCGTTTTGGGAATTTCAAGAACATGAGACTGATGAGTTCGACCTGTTTGCGGCGCAAGTTGATGAGAGCGCTCTGGCAGAAGAATACAGTGCGCTCCAGCATGAGTTGCACGGTGGTGAGTCAACGTTTACGGAAGAATACAATACGTCTCATCATGAGTTGCAAGGTGGTGGCCTAGCGTGTAACGATGATGATGAGATCGAAGTTGAGGACCAAGAAGAATCATCTAAGTTTCCAGCAGCAGGACAAGGAAGAACGGCAGATAGTCAAGCAGCAGAACAAAAAGAATCATCTGAGTTTCCAGCAGCAGTTGGTGTCGCAGCAGAACCAGATTTGGAAGCAACAGCGGGAGATTCCGCAGCAGAACCAGAAGCGAAGGTGCCAGTCCCAGGCAGCAGTTTAGTTAGGAAATTAGCTATGCGGATGTTGAAGAAAGGGATTGGAGCAAGCCAGAGGTTCTTCATCGGCTGCTAGGCTTACCATTAGTGCATTTCTCATCAGGAATCAATTTGTCAGGGTGCAACTTCCTGACCGCGAGCAAAAAGAAATCTGGCGACCCTTGCATGCAGTTCGCCAGGAGCTGTCTGAGGTAAAGTCAAACGTCGAGGCACGAAGGGGTAGGAGAATGCAATCCGACAACAAATCAGACCCCAACGGAATATCGGATGACGACGAAACTGGTGATATGATTCCGACCGAATTGATGGGCTTGTCAATGGTGGATGCCTATGCAATGCGGCCTCCTGAGATTGCTGGAGTGGATGTAACGAATTTGAGCCTTGTAGAATTCCTTTCAAGATTCTTCAGAAAGAAAGGTCGTTGGCGCAGATACACAACACCTGTGACAGTGACGATCACCCCTACACTCCCGCGCTGGGAAAAACATGCAAGGCACGCGGACTGGTGTTATCAACAGCTGATAGCTCAACATCCGTGGCGTAGGGAGCGTTCGTACGATGAACTCACCTCTCCACAAGAGCTTCGATCTGAATACCAGAGGTTCCTTACGTACAGGCATTTGCGAGAAGAGTGGATCAGAACGTCAGTGGCTGAAGCAAGGGCAGACCTGAATCGTCGCCAAGGGAAAGCTGATAAATCCAGCGCGAAGGATAATGATACAAGTTCGGAGTCGTCAGATGCTTCCAGCGGCGAAGAAGATGAAGCAGGTGAGACCAGTGCGTTTGCTGACGAAAATGAAGACACCTACTCCACTAAAAGGTCAAGGATGCAGACTAAAGGTCAGAAAGAATTGCAGCAGGTAGCAAGAAAGGAACTAGACATGGTGGATGAAACGGGGCCTGCACGAAAGGATGAGTCTGGCGATGCATCGGGATTCGGGAGAGTATTCGACGCCGCATATCGTGACAATATGATAGAAAGACTTAACTTAAGTGAGGAACAGATAAGCATGCTCTCCACAGACCGCAGATCAGCGAGCTCCTTTCTTCGACCGTGGTCAAATTACCAGATGGCGACTTTACTCAAGGTGCGAATGCTGAACAGAAAGTTTCGTTATTACACATTCAGGATGATGTATGAAGGATCAGCGAGTTGCTGGATGCGGAGTCTGGGACAGGGGCTCCGAGCGAAAGCAAGGAGTGGGCCAAGATTGCTTTCGGTTTGTTTATCACAGGTAGTGGTGGGACAGGCAAGTCGTGGTTGATCAACAGAGCTTTGCAGCTCCTAGAACACGCTTACCAAGGCTATGTACTCACTGCCACTACTGGCAAGGCAGCAGCCTCGATTGGTGGCCAGACCTTAGCATCCGCTGTCAAGCTACCGTGTGGGGAAGATCAGGAAAAACCGCTGATAGAGATGCATAATGGTTGCAGAATTCTTAGTGAGCTCCAAGCAACGTGGCGCGACAAGAAGTGGCTCATTATTGATGAGATCAGCATGTTAGGGAAGAAAGGATGGTATTGGCTCAATCAGCGTCTGCGTGAAATCTGCGCTCCTTGTGATGAAGACTTTGGCGGGCTACGTCTAATCATAGTTGGAGACATTGGGCAGCTTCCGCCCGTGCTAGATCCCGCACCCTGGGAGCGAGACAAACCAGGACGGCCTTGGGAAGCGATTGGAACCAAGTTATACCAACGTGCCACCTCCAAAGTGGTGTTTCTGGAAAATGAGGTAAGGCTGGACCGAAGTTCACCACATTACCAAGTTTTCAAGGAGTTTCTGAGACTGTATCGGTATGATCTCTGCATCCGTAGCGACTACGAGCTTCTCAAGACCAGGTTGAGGAGAACAGCACTGAGGAAGAGCGACCGAAGTTTAAGGACTCCACATACATTGCGTTTGAGAATTCAAAGGTAGATGCTGACAACCTAGAAAGAGTGCGAAGAGCAGTTTCCATTAGCAACGAAGCGATCTCCAGAATTGAAGCGGAGTACGCTCCTGGCCAAGCAGAATCTGATTCTAAGAGAAGCGCTCGTGAGTTCAGAGGCATGAGACACGAAGTGTATCTGGCGGTTGGGGCGCGGGTGATGTTGATACAGAATGTAAACCAAGACATCGGTCTCGTGAACGGCTCAACAGGGACGGTGTTAGGCATTATCTATGGCTCCGACCGGCTGCCACCCTCACTACCTTTGAGTGTGTTAGTGCAAATTGATGAAGGATGCGGATACAGAGGCGGATCGTTCTTCGAGGATCGTCCCCGAGTGGTGAGCATCGTGCCTAGACAGTCAACCACCAGAAATGATGCAGTGGGACGTTATCGAAACCAGGTGCCGTTAGTAATGGGTTGGGCAGTGACTATTCACAAGTCTCAAGGCCAAACATTTGGGTTGTCCAACGTGGATTTAGGGAAGTCAGATAATCCATTAGGGCTTGGTTATGTGGCGATCAGCAGGGTGCGGGCGTTAGAAAATTTGATACTGAAAGATATGTATAAAATTAGATGCGATTAACCCGGCGGGATTGACACCTCCTCCATATATCCTGTCATAGCAAGCTTGCTTCGACTTTCGCTGCGCCTCTGTACGGTCAGTCATGTATTCCACTTGGAGATCCACGAGTTCCCATACGTCCGGATGCTCCTTTCGCAAAATCCTGCACGCCTCTCTGGCAACAATGGTACATATTTCCTCGCCAGGTGTAACCACTCACAGAAGGCCCTCGAAAGGCAATTCATACGAATCCCATGAAGGAAGTTCCCGAAGAATCTCTCTCAATTCCTCTGCGGTGTACATAGACTCACCAGGAAGCATCGCACGATCAAAATTCAATCTTGCTTTTTTGTCCATGCTGGTGACGCTTAGCTTTCCTTCCTGACTCATAAGACGTAGCTGCTGTAACCGTAAACCTGGATGATTCTGTTGCAGCTGCTTCGTCTTCTTCCCGTCAGCTCCGATCTTGCTTGCCTCACCCGCGACGGACTGATCCTTGCAACGACTTTGTGCAGGAGATGTGAAGAAGCTTGCAAGTGTGCCTTTGTCCAAGCTCACACCGATTTTGCTTTCGCACTGCTGCTGGCTGCTGCAATCACCAAGCTCGGTTGAAGGAGAACCTGTATCACCGCTTTTGCTTTCGCACTGCTGCTGGCTGCTTGAATCACAAAGCTTGGTTGAAGGAAGAGCTGTGTCATGACGCGTACAGCACCGCCTTTGCTTTGCCCCAGCTGCTGGCGACCCTTCATCCTCAACACTGGCCTGGGGATTCTGATCTGGTGGAGTTTTTCACATTGTTGCAGGATTTTTTCACATTTTCTGCGTAGACAACTTTGCTCATAGCGAGTGCTGGGCTCTGGCATCACATAAGCCAAACCCTTCTGGCCTCCTTTCTTTGCAAAGTGTATGAGACGGTTGATCTCGATCAGTCTGCACTCCCATCTGCCTCCAGGCTCGGGTGGCTTTGCACGTAGCAACCTGACTAATATATATGTAGATCCAAATCATTGGGTCCTCCTTACGTCAGGAGTTTTCGCTATGCAAACGAATACAAAACGTATGCAATCCGGTGCGATGGACCCGAGGGAAACAGGGTGTTGGGAGCCTCGACAGCCAGTTCGTATTAGGAACTTTGGGAACACGTGCTACCTGAACACAGCGTTGCAGGCCATTGCTCCTATGTTCACGGAAGCAGGTGTGGATCATCTCTTACCTGAATGTATCGCGGGTGCAGCATGCGTTGTCTGCAGCTTGCGTCGTATCATGGGTACCCTCCGGCGAGAGAGAGAGTTTAGCAACACTGAGCCACACTATAGCTGTCTGGGGGATGAGACCATTCATTCCTTTCCTTTTAGGAATATCAGAATGTCTTCTTCCGTTAGGAGCTCTCGGATTTTTCGTGGCTATGTAGACCTCCAGATAAGAACGCAGAGTGCAATGAACCAAGATTTACACGCGGTGGTAACGAGGTTGCACGAGTGGGAAGGTGTTTTTGTTGAGTGATCTCAAGGACACGGAGGGAACTTACGTGAGTTCGACACTGAGAAGAATCAATGAATGCATGTCAATGTGTGAGGGCCAGAGGGTCCATGGACCTAGTGGCGGTTGGGTAGCGCCAGCTCCGATCTTGCAAGGGGGTCTGCCTTTAAAGAGATTAACCTTCACCCACCGACGAATCAGCATGTGTAATCACTGTCATACGCAGACAACGGTGCATTGCCTGTGTTTCCTACCTTTAATGCACACCCGGCGGAGTGTTTCGTGGCAGAACCACTTGAGTTAGCTTGGCCAGGTGAGACAAAAAACGATGGAACCGGTAGTCGTTGTACACTCCAGGACCTTGTAGATCATCACTTCAGAGAAGAAATCCTGACACAATACAATTGTTCGCAATGTTGCGAAGGGGCAGCAAGACGCACAGTTACACAGCGACTGGAAATCATCCAAGAGGAAGGCCCTGCATGGCTCGCGATTGCGATGGCGAGGGTGTGTTTGCAAGGGCACGCGCAGCGGAAGATAGTGCGTGAAGTGAAACTCTCAGCAATTGTCAACATTCCTGTTACGAATCAAGCAGGGACCGTCCAGATTACTCCGTATCAAGTAGTGGCTCTAGGTAATCACCAAGGCGAGGGTTCTGCGGCCGGTCACTATGTCGTTTACACGAGCATGCCTGCGAGGGGTGATGGTTTGATGTATAAAATAAGCGACACACAAGTGGGAATCTGCAGGGTTTCGAGAGCTTACAAAGAATGTAGCACTGGTTTACGACTCATTGTGCTGAAACGCATGGTGAATGCTCAAGCAGCCTCGTTGCTAGTTTACAATCGCAAGCAACCGCTCAGTTTGAACTTGATTATGTCTGCACAGACATCATCACTAGCGGTTGGGCCATCAAATTCAGGAGGTGCTGGTGGTGCTTCAGGATCACCAAGTCAGTTCATCCCTTCTTCAAGGTCGTCATTAGTGCTGCCTACTTCCGGTACATTGGAATCCTTGAATACGCCGCCAAGGACTGACAGCAAAGCGTGTGAGATGGGAAACTCTCCTGTAAGTGCAAGCCTGACAAGTCAAGCAGAAGAAGAATACGAGGCAGACTCTGACCACTCCTGTTCGAGCGCCAAAGCATGTAGGGATACCAACCAATCCACTGTTACACAGGCATGCACAATCAGGCGTTGAGTCCAAACGTGTACGTAGAACGATTGTGCAGGAGCGTGAGTGGAGCGATGCTTTGCACTATTATGATTCTATACCCAAAACCAATCCCGACACAGTCAGGAAACAACGAGGGGTTTTAGAATTGCTGAAATTTGCTAAACTTTCGGAATGCAATCTTAAGAGCATGGAAAGTCCAAGTCAAGACATAGGTTCGAATGACTGTTTTGTGTTTGCCATCGCTATGGCAGTAAGTTTGTTGCATGGACTTGGGCCTGTGCGGAAGGATCAATACGCAGGGAAAAGCAGTATATGCATGCGGTGGCATCTAGAGGTGTCTGTTGAAAAAGCACTTCATCCCTTTTGAGGATGCTGCATGATGTAGCATCAAGTATCACAAAAGTTCGTTCAAAAGAATTTGTTTTAAGGATAGCGAAAACATCGTTGAATTATTAGTATCATTATTGAAAATATAGCACAAGTATTGTTATGATTTATTTAAAAAAATTAATGTTTATTCAAAAAAAATTATCGTTTTGAATGATGTTGTATGATGTAGCATGAAGTATCAGAACGATTTGTTAAAAAAAAGTTTTAAGAATAATGAAAACATTGTAGTAATTATTATTTTGTAGCAATTTTCATTATCATGATTAAATGTATAGTAAAATCATTATTATGACTTAATAAAAAAATACATTGGTTTTAATCATACACAAAACATACTAGTAGAGAGTAACACCAGGAAAGATAGAAGAGAGAGAAAGTATAGGAGAGAATAACTAGTACTGAATAACTAGTACTGAATAACTAGGTTTCCACCTTAGATAAAGGTATAACTTACTAGCTATACTTTTCACGTGGACGTTCCCTGAGTCCAATTGTAAAATTGTTCTCTCAATAAAAATGAAGAAGAAGAAGAAGAAGAAGAGATAGAATCAAGAGAGACTAGCAATAATTAGAATGGTAGGGGTGCCACTGACTAGAAATGCATTGCTTAGTTGAGCGTATGAAGGAAGATATCGATATTAAATTAGTATTCAGCTGCTCAGTATTAATATTATATTATAGTTATTAAAATTAATATTTCTGTTTAGATATATTGTGCGGTGATATTAATATTATGTTGTTATGTTATGTATATATGTTATTGTAAAGGTGTAGTCGTTTATGTGCGGCGGCCCCCCCTCTCTTTTCTTTTCCATCTAGAAGAAGTGAAAGAGAGAGAGAGAGAGAGAGAGAGAGAGAGAGAGAGAGAGAGAGAGAGAGAGAGAGAGAAAGGAGAGAAAGAGAGAGAGGGGGGGGAGTTGAGAGTGGGCGTGGTTGACCATATACGTCGATTGATCCGGAGAGTTCTCCTTCAGGTAGTAGACAAAGGAGCAAGCTTGGTGTTCCCTTTCTCTCTCTCTCTCTCTCTCTCTCTCTCTCTCTCTCTCTCTTTTTTTTTTTTTTTTTTTTTTTCGCGCGTGTGCATATGTTACATATATTATGATGTTTGTTGATGTTTTAGTAGATATGTCATTAGTGCTTTTTTGAATGGCTTTATTTTTGTTTCATCTGTTATATGTTTTGGAATTGATTTCCATTGATCTGCAAAGATCTTGGTGAGGTATGGGTCTTTGTGGTTAACAAAGAGGCTGCCTTTTGTTGAGTATCGGGTTTTGTATGGATGTATGGTATTGATTGGTGTAAATGTGTTATTGTGGAGTGGTCTGTTGAGGTGTTTTTAAGGGTAAATGAATGGGTGATTTTCTATGCATACACGGAGGGTGTATAGGTGGGTGATGTCTAGTAGTTTGAGTTGATTTAGGATTGGTTTGGTATGTGCGCGGTAGTGTGTTTTTGCAATTATTCTGATTATTTTTTTGTGTATTTTTATGAGTGGTTGTATATATTTCTTTTTGTTGTCATGCCCCCAGATGGAGATGTTTTGTATGAGGTGTGGATATATGTGTGTGTAGTATAGTTGTTTCATTGTTTTGGTGTTTAGATACTTTTTAGCATATAATAATGAGTTGATTGTGGGTTGGAGTTTACGGATTATGTTGTTGATATGTTGGTCATATTTAAGGTTATGTTGTAGTGTTATGCCCAGGAGTTTTGCGTGTTGGCATTGCTCGAGGGTGTGGTTGTTTATTGTTATTGTGATATTTTGTTTTGCTTTATGGAAAATTGTGTATGTTGTTTTTGTTGGGTTGGGTACTAGGTTATTAGAATGGAAGTAGTTTATTAGCTTAGTTATTTCTGTTTGTGTTTTTTGTTGTAAGTCTGTAGGAGTTTTTGCCGTTATTATAAGTGTTGTGTCGTCTGCATATGTATATACTGTTCCTTGTTGTATGATATTGATTATGTCGTTAATATAGAGTAGGAAGAAGGTGGTGGATAATGTGCTGCCTTGTGGGATGCCATGTGTGATGGTGCGTTTGTGGGACTTGGCATATTGTGTGTGGACTTCTTGAATGCGATTTGAGAAGTAGGATTCAAAGAACTGGACTGTGCCTTCGTTGAAACTAAAATTTCGTCGAAGTTTGTCGAGTAACTTTGAATGTTCTACTGTGTCGTATGCTTTCGAGAGGTCTACGTAAAGAGCTAGTACTAGCTCTTCTTTATCTTTATGTTTTTGTATTAGGTTTATTATGGTTTGGACTGTCATGGTTGTGCTTGAGTTAGGTCGGAATGCGTATTGTGTATGTGATATTATGTTGTGTTTTGTTAGGTGGTCCATTATTTGTTTATTTATTATTGTGTCAAATACTTTAGCTATTATGGGTAGTAGTGATATCGGTCTGTAGTTGGCTGGCATGCTTGTGTCG
>WBZZ01001757.1:20000-26501 GCA_019918135.1 Paulinella micropora
TAGGCTTAAAGCATTGGCTGGATGCAATATTGGATACAGAGTTTGCGCTGCCAATAAAGGATAATTTTTTCACAAGAACCAAGGTGCGCCTTATGCGATTGGCCAGTCGCTTGCGGTATCTCCAACTTCATGCACCGAATGTAGTGAAGGATATGTTGGCTTGGGGTTCATTTGGTCAAAGCTTGTTGATGAAGATAGTGACCACTATGGAAAGAATTTTATTGGACGAACCTATAACAACCTGGCAAGATGTTCAAGCCTTTATCACACGGGAGATTGCAAAACGAGATTCCAGCCAGGTAGAAGGAATGGTCGAAGTGAAAGAGGCGGTTGGTACATCTGAGACAGGACTTGGTCGGCCCGGGATACAAACTATTTATTACCAAGTTTTAGGTCAGGGTCCTGTAAAGGCAGCTTCTGTTGATCGGTTTGAGGCAACCGCGCTCTTGGAAGCGTTGGACCGTGGCAGTGATGGCAACTTAGCAGAGGCAGCAGCAGTTGTAAAGTCACAAATGGCGAGTGTTTGCAAGAAGAATGATGCCAAGGGGTTTGGACTGTTCGCCACCAACAACTGGACCTCGCAGTCAAGTGAGTGTGCAGAAATAATAACAACTGGACCTCGCTGGTTCGTGCTGGTCTGGTTGGTGTTTTGAGCGGGTTGGCGTCGTCCCTTTCTTCGTGGTTGGCTTCGTTGGCTTTGCTAGGGGCATCGTTCTTGTCGCTTTGTTCTTCGTGATCGCTTTCTTCGTCTTCCCATTCGGTGGAAAGTCCGCTTGTCACTTCCTTGCCTTTTTCTTTGGTTTTTTTGCCTTTTTTCTTTTTTCTTTTTTGGAGAGAGGAAGGTCTGTTGGCTCCGTCGTTGATTTTTGGGGCTTGTTCTTGGGCTTGTTCGCTTCTTGTTAGTGTACTTTGTTGTTTTCGTTTTTTGACGGCCTCCATAACTTCTCTCTCTCTCTTTCTCTCTCTCTCTTTCTCTCTCTCTCTCTCTCTCTCTCTCTCTCTTTCTCTTCTTGTTCTTCTTCTTCATTTTTATTGAGAGAACAATTTTACAATTGGACTCAGGGAACGTCCACGTGAAAAGTATAGCTAGTAAGTTATACCTTTATCTAAGGTGGAAACCTAGTTATTCAGTACTAGTTGAGCGTATTAAGGAAGATATCGATATTAAATTAGTATTCAGCTGCTCAGTATTAATATTATATTATAGTTATTAAAATTAATATTTCTGTTTAGATATATTGTGCGGTGATATTAATATTATGTTGTTATGTTATGTATATATGTTATTGTAAAGGTGTAGTCGTTTATGTGCGGCGGCCCCCCCTCTCTTTTCTTTTCCATCTAGAAGAAGTAAAAGAGAGAGAGAGAGAGAGAGAGAGAGAGAGAGAGAAAGGAGAGAAAGAGAGAGAGGGGGGGAGTTGAGAGTGGGCGTGGTTGACCATATACGTCGATTGATCCGGAGAGTTCTCCTTCAGGTAGTAGACAAAGGAGCAAGCTTGGTGTTCCCTTTCTCTCTCTCTCTCTCTCTCTCTCTCTCTCTCTCTTTTTTTTTTTTTTTTTTTTTTTTTTTTTTTTCGCGCGTGTGCATATGTTACATATATTATGATGTTTGTTGATGTTTTAGTAGATATGTCATTAGTGCTTTTTTGAATGGCTTTATTTTTGTTTCATCTGTTATATGTTTTGGAATTGATTTCCATTGATCTGCAAAGATCTTGGTGAGGTATGGGTCTTTGTGTTAACAAAGAGGCTGCCTTTTGTTGAGTATCGGGTTTTGTATGGATGTATGGTATTGATTGGTGTAAATGTGTTATTGTGGAGTGGTCTGTTGAGGTGTTTTTTAGGGTAAATGAATGGGTGATTTTCTATGCATACACGGAGGGTGTATAGGTGGGTGATGTCGAGTAGTTTGAGTTGATTTAGGATTGGTTTGGTATGTGCGCGGTAGTGTGTTTTTGCAATTATTCTGATTATTTTTTTGTGTATTTTTATGAGTGGTTGTATATATTTCTTTTTGTTGTCATGCGTCCCCCAGATGGAGATGTTTTGTATGAGGTGTGGATATATGTGTGTGTAGTATAGTTGTTTCATTGTTTTGGTGTTTAGATATTTTTTAGCATATAATAATGAGTTGATTGTGGGTTGGAGTTTACGGATTATGTTGTTGATATGTTGGTCATATTTAAGGTTATGTTGTGGTGTTATGCCCAGGAGTTTTGCGTGTTGGCATTGCTCGAGGGTGTGGTTGTTTATTGTTATTGTGATATTTTGTTTTGTTTTATGGAAAATTGTGTATGTTGTTTTTGTTGGGTTGGGTACTAGGTTATTAGAATGGAAGTAGTTTATTAGCTTAGTTATTTCTGTTTGTGTTTTTTTTTGTAAGTCTGTAGGAGTTTTTGCCGTTATTATAAGTGTTGTGTCGTCTGCATATGTATATACTGTTCCTTGTTGTATGATATTGATTATGTCGTTAATATAGAGTAGGAAGAAGGTGGTGGATAATGTGCTGCCTTGTGGGATGCCATGTGTGATGGTGCGTTTGTGGGACTTGGCATATTGTGTGTGGACTTCTTGAATGCGATTTGAGAAGTAGGATTCAAAGAACTGGACTGTGCCTTCGTTGAAATTAAAATTTCGTCGAAGTTTGTCGAGTAACTTTGAATGTTCTACTGTGTCGTATGCTTTCGAGAGGTCTACGTAAAGAGCTAGTACTAGCTCTTCTTTATCTTTATGTTTTTGTATTTGGTTTATTATGGTTTGGACTGTCATGGTTGTGCTTGAGTTAGGTCGGAATGCGTATTGTGTATGTGATATTATGTTGTGTTTTGTTAGGTGGTCCATTATTTGTTTATTTATTATTGTGTCAAATACTTTAGCTATTATGGGTAGTAGTGATATCGGTCTGTAGTTGGCTGGCATGCTTGTGTCGCTGGCTTTGTATAGTTCTATTACTTTTGTTGTTTTGAGTGCGTCTGGGTATTTATTTTCATTTATGGCTTTGTTGAAGAGGTTGGTAAGCATAGGTGTGAGGAAGGCGTGCATGTCTTTTATAAGTGTTGGTTTTATTTTGTATATGTCCTCTGCTTTATCTCTGTTCATATTTTTTAGTGTTTTGTTTACAATGTCTTCTGTTGTGTTATGTAGTTTGAAGCTTGGATGTGTTTGTTTGTTTTCTTCCTCTCTCTCTTCTTGTTGTTGTTTGTGTTCGGTTGTTGGTATGCTGTTGCTTGTTTTTTTACCTATTGTTATGTAGTGATCGTTGAGTGCGTTTGCTATTTCTATGGGGTCTGTGTGTGTTTTGTTGTTGTACTGTATTGTGGTTGGTGACGCTCTCGGTGGTTTGTTGTTAGGTACTAATTCTCTGAGTTTTCTGTGTTGTTTTTTTGGGTTGTTTTTATTTTCTTCTAGCGTCTTCATTATTTCGTCTTTTTTGGCTTTGTGTATTATTTTGTCGATTTTGTACCTCTGTGCCCTGTATGCCTGTTTGTTTTCTGTTGTCGGGTTATCTCTCCATTTTTTATATAGTAGGTGCTTTTTTCTTATTTGCCTCTTTATTATGGGGCTGCACCAGCTTTTTCTTCTATTGCATTGCTTGGGTTTTCGTTCGAAGTGTTCTATTACTTTTGTTATTGTTGTTTGTATGTCTCTAAACTTTTGGTTTGTGTCGCTGCTTTCTGTGTTGTCCTGCGTGATGTATTCTAACTGTGTTTTGAGGTTTGCTAGGATTGCGTCTTTGTTTTTGTCGTACATATTTTTGGTAAGTCTGGGTGTGTTGTCTGTGTCTGGTTTTCTTGTGCGGGTGTGTATTATTGCGTATATGGGGTGGTGGTCTGATATGCATGGGCTTATAATGTTTGATTCTATGTTGGCATTGACGTTGGTGATTATCATGTCTATGAGTGTGTGGGATGTTGTGTGGACCATGTCGTGTCTTGTTGCTTTTGTTATTGTTGTGTAGAGGTTGTTGTGTACCATTAGGTTTTGAAAGTCTGTGTGTGGTTTATGTATGTTGTCGAGTAGGTTGTAGTTGATGTCACCTACTAGTGTTATTGTGCTTGTAGGCGTTTTCTGTAGTATGCTGTTTATGTTATTTTGTAATGCATGCATGAATTGTTTGTCTATGAGTGGGCGTCTATACATACCTATTATTGTGTGTATTGGTTTGTTTTTAAGTTTATTATTATATATTCTTAGTGTTAGTGGAGTTTTGCATGAGTCCGATATGGTTTGTTTATCGACTATTGTAATGTGCATGTTGCTTTTATAGTATATTGAGATGTCGATGTGATGTTTAGCTGTGTATGTAGGGATTGGAAATGCGTTGTTACTGGTTGGTTGGGTTATGTAGTTATCTGTGAGTATGATGATGTCTGGTTGGAAGGGTAGGAGTTGTAGGTGTGTGATTAGGTCTTGATGGTGTGCTTTGAGGGAGTGGATGTTGGTGTGGTATATTGTGATTGTATTGTTGTGTGTGTTGTTGTTTTTATTGTTATTGTTATTTTTATTATTATTGTTGCTGTTGTTTTTTATGTTCTTATTATATGTTTTATTTTTGTTATTTTTTGAAGTGAGAGACAGGTATGGTTTGAAGGATTGTGGGAGGAGGTTAGGGTGGGTGAGATGCTCTGGGGGTTTATTTTGGGTGCTCATTTAGATGTTCATGGGTGTGTTGTTGTGCTGTTGGTTTGGCTTGTGGGGTATGTGTAATTCTTTGATGATTTTGATGTCTTCTTCTGTCTTGATTACCAACCTGTGCTCCTTTGTCTGCTCCTTGAAGGAGACTTCGCCGTCTCTGGTCCAGACGTAGATGGTAGCGCCAGTGGCCTCAATGAGCTCTTTCTTTAGCTTGATTGCCTGTTTTAAGAGCATGAGGGTGTTTGGTGGGAGGCTTTCGTTGATGAATATTTTGAATGTTTGGTCTACGAGGTGTGTGCCTGTCCAGTCTACTGTTTCGTGGGTGAGTGGTTGGAGTGGGTCGTGTTTTTTGAAGTGTGTTTTGATGTTGTTTGTGCTGAAGCGCACTATGATAGCAGGTGGTTGTTTGGGTTCCTCTCGTCTGGGTTTTGTGCTCTTTGCTCGAAAGCATTTGATGATGTCACCTTCCTGGTATGGAATGTTTTTTGCATTCATCATTGCTTTCACTATGTTCAGAGTGTTCTCTTTGGGCATGTATGGTATGCCAGAAATGCTGAGTTCGCATGTTGGGTCTCGTTGATTCTGTCTCTGGTTTTCTGTGGCCTGTTTGCGTTCTGGTGGGTGGCTAGCGCTGAATGTGTGTGCATGTGTATTGGTTTGTGAGTTAGCTTGTAGAGATTTGAGAAACTCGGTTGTGTTGTTAGACCATTGACCATGCATAGCAGGGAGTGGTGTTTTTGCTTGGCGCTCTTGCAAATTTTTCCATTTGTTGAATTGGGATTTGGTTTCGTTGAGCTCTAGTCGGATGGAGTCCATGGTAGCAGTGAGCTGGCTGAGTTCAGTTTGGTGTTCTGACAGGCGCTGATCTTGCTTCTTGCTTGCCTCTGTTTGCTTCTCGGTTTGTTGGTTAATCTTGGCTTCGAGTTGGCTCGTTTGATTGCGCAGGTCGAGTATGTCTTGGCTCAGTTTGGCAGTTGCATGAATTGACTTCTCTTGTTGTTCAGTGATCATGGTTTGGAGGTCTTTTCGGATACCCTCTTTGAAGGGCTCCAGTACAGTTTGCATCTTATCTGCTATTTGCTTAAATATGTCGTTGAGGTGAGGCGCGAGCATGTTGCCAAATTGTTGTTGAGAGATGCTCTGCTGTAACGTCTTTACGTCGTCGTTGGCGTCTCCGGGTCCGTTGTCGTTGTTGCCTGTGTCGACGTCGCTGGTTCGTGCTGGTCTGGTTGGTGTTTTGAGCGGGTTGGCGTCGTCCCTTTCTTCGTGGTTGGCTTCGTTGGCTTTGCTAGGGGCATCGTTCTTGTCGCTTTGTTCTTCGTGATCGCTTTCTTCGTCTTCCCATTCGGTGGAAAGTCCGCTTGTCACTTCCTTGCCTTTTTCTTTGGTTTTTTTGCCTTTTTTCTTTTTTCTTTTTTGGAGAGAGGAAGGTCTGTTGGCTCCGTCGTTGATTTTTGGGGCTTGTTCTTGGGCTTGTTCGCTTCTTGTTGGTGTACTTTGTTGTTTTCGTTTTTTGACGGCCTCCATAACTGCCCAATCTCTCTCTCTCTCTCTTTCTCTCTCTCTCTCTCTCTCTTTCTCTTTCTTTCTTTCTTCTTCTTCTTCTTCTTCTTCATTTTTATTGAGAGAACAATTTTACAATTGACTCAGGGAACGTCCACGTGAAAAGTATAGCTAGTAAGTTATACCTTTATCTAAGGTGGAAACCTAGTTATTCAGTACTAGTTGAGCGTATTAAGGAAGATATCGATATTAAATTAGTATTCAGCTGCTCAGTATTAATATTATATTATAGTTATTAAAATTAATATTTCTGTTTAGATATATTGTGCGGTGATATTAATATTATGTTGTTATGTTATGTAA
>WBZZ01001758.1:0-2500 GCA_019918135.1 Paulinella micropora
GTAGTCCGGGCCGGCCGTGCAACCATTGCCATTTTGCAGGTACAAAATGGCAATGGTTATCCGGCCGGTCCGCAGGGTACAAAAAGGCAATTCTTACCTGGTCGGGCCGCGAGGGACAAAATGGCATTTGTTTTATCAGGCCTATCGATAATATATTAGAATAACCAGTCTATTGATTGATAAAAAAAAGTAGTTTTTTTTATCAATCAATTAATTATATATATATATATATATATATATATATACTAATACTCCCCGACAGTAGTGGTTTAATAACTGTACAAAGACTTCGCATGTATAGGGCAATGTGAGCAAGTCACTCTGTCCGACAGCTATACTAATACTAGTAATATAATATTTTATATTATAATTAGTATTAATTAATATTCATTATTGATGACATTACAATTATAAAATTCACGCGACAGTGATGATTTAATTGATAATCATAACACTAGTACTGGTAGTACTAATTGTGTGCCAGAAGCTTCAAAGAATCAGAACAAGCACCAGAACAAAAACCTGAAGGAGCATCAGAGCTTACGCTCTGATTCTCACAGCCTGGTGTTTTGCAGATAAGTGATTGGCGGCCAGATAGAAAAAATGAAGCTTGCTGAGATGCAATGATTCTTTTCTTGATCACTTTCTTCTTACGTTCTGTTTTCCTTTCTCCTATCTTTTTCTGTCCATCTTTCTTCTGTCTATGCACTGTGCAGCTATTTTTATCTAGCCCTACATCGGGATTTGTAGCTTTGTGTTCTGACAAGCAGCAAGTTTTGCACACACCCCTCTTGCAAGACTTACATTTAGCAGCTGCATTACAACGCTGACACTTTTCTTTATTTGACATTTTGACTAACGTTCCAAGTGTCATGTGGAGACGTTCTGGGAACTGTAGACAAAACGTCAAATATTTCCAAGTGATTTGGTGTGTGCTTAAGTATATTAAGCTTATGAACATGAGCGGTTTGAATCACACCATCAGTAGGCTTTACATTATCACTGTCTCCAACCAATCTATTCTCATGCACTTTGTAGTGAAGCCTTATGAATGTGGATGCATGATTTGTGACAAAATGAGGTCGTATGGTGTGATCAGTTAAGAAGAAATGCCACAAGGCAGGCGCCACAACAAATTCCATACCTTCTATCATTCCACTCTCACCATTAACCTTCACTTCGACCGCAGCAGCAACACAATTTAAGTCAAACCTTTCCTCTGTCTTCCAACAGCGAGAGATAAGTTTTCACAGTCAATCGTATTCACTTCTTTTCCTACTTCATCAAACTTTTTGTACACAGGTTTCCCAGTCATACGAAAAAGACCATCACCCCACGCACCTTGATATATGTCTATATCATTATAGACAAGAGCAGGGACAGAAGTAGAAAGATTATGAAGAGCAACAGAAATTGAGTGTGCTACAAACGACCCGGCACAGATGAAATTTGATTTCAGTTGTAAAGCTACAACTTCCAGCGCACTAGATTTCATGTACCCTAATATAGCTGCTTCCACGCGTGGCCACAGCGCTTCGCCCGCTTGTCTGCTTGCTAGCCATTTCGACTCTCTCTTCTCGCTTTCCTCCTGACAATGATAATAACACATACATACATGATTTTTTTTCATAGTACTGTCTAACTTAATTATTAATTAATTTATATGTAATGCTGAAATAGATATACTTACGCGCGCTGCTCTCTCGGTTGCTAGTAATTCTTCCTTTTGTTCCTCTTGCTTCTGCGCCATGCGCGCTTCATACTTCCGTATAGTGTGCGGTGTAACTTGAGCACGGTAGTCGTAGTCTGCAAAACCTTGCAAGCGCACAAGATTGTCCTGGGATCCATCTACTTTTAAGATAGAACCAGTTCCGATAAAAGAATTTTCAAAAACACCTGATTTAGCAAGACGGTCGTGTTCGTCAGCTATCGCTTTAGTAATCAGGATTATCTTCTCCCTCGCCGTTAAAAGTTGGATAGGCACACCCCTCGGGGTAGCTTCATGTCGCCTGTGCATTTCACGCCTGACGCAGCTGTATACAGCGCGCTTGTACATGATGCCAATATGCATGTCGATCGGTTGCGTGCTAGCTGTAAAGTTTGGAGGGCCAAGGATTTTCTTCCAGTTAGGTAGCCACAGTGTCCAGCAGTCCAAGGCCGAATCAGTAGTATGCGATCCCAAATTGTCTTCAAGTTGGATGCAAGTGAAGGTACCTCTACTAGCAAGAGCATCATGTATTTCTTTTGCACTTGTTTGTAGCCCGTACACATTTGTTTCACTATCTACCCAAGCTTTCTTGTGAAAAGATACAACGACCCTGGGGTCCCAAAGATCCCTTTCCAGTTCAAGATGAGACAATCTTTATCCTATCCAGTCTTGACCAGCACAAAAACTACCTGCTTGGAATACGATATGCGGTTTCGGAAGATTAGATAAGTCTGGTAATACCTGGCACGGGATTGTCAGATTTAAGGTGCAAACCTTTTTTCATCAGCCTCG
>WBZZ01001758.1:7500-10000 GCA_019918135.1 Paulinella micropora
AAGGTCAGCATCCGTTCCGTACTCGCCGTCCGTGAGCTTATCCTTCATTGACTTCAAATCCATGGGCTCTGTACAACCGAGACAAAACGAGAGTCATACCACAGCAGTAGAAACTGCCTTACCTTTTATGACATCATAGTAGTCCTTGACCAAATCTCTGTTGACAGGCTGCAGAAATGGCCAGGAATCCTTTAAGCCTGCAAAAACAACATCCTTTCCATCCAGACTTGAATATACAGGCGACCGGATAGTCCCTTTAAGACAGCTCCCATCTTCGCCTGTTGCCCACATAGTGATAATCCAAATTTCGTTTGGCATTATCACCCGAATATCAGTTGCCTCCGATCCTCTACTCTTTTCGGAGTGCATTGCAGCTAGCTCCTTTTCGGGCTTCCAACCTGCAAAAGAATGAGGCACACATCGACAAACAAACTCAATAGAAAGTTCTCACCCGTCTCCAAAACGCCCTTGATGGACTCGATGGGCACCTAAATCGAAAACACGAAAGGATCACTTCAACGTGACGTACCAAAGCGTGGCAAAATATCGACTGGGTCTGAGGCATACGCTTGTAGCGCCCTCAGCGAACGCTTTGATTCCTGTCACAATTTTTCGGGCAGGAAACAGTTAATATGGATTTGAAAGAAAATTCAATCGATTTAAGGTTTGGGACAAGATTCAGGACCTGGGAAGACAGCGTGAGAGTTGGAAACCTGCCTTATGCGCTTGTAAACCTCGGACCTCTGTAAGAACAGATACTATGCGCACGAGGGCAAACCAGGGGCAATAATACCTGTTGCTTGATCATCCCGGTGATGTCCAGATAATCCACCTACACGCAGCAGATATCGGAACGGCGACCTGCCTTTGGCAAACCTTATGATTGATGGAACATTCCATGAGTGTGCCGCCGTCGTAATCCTTGATAAAACCTGCCCATCTTGCTTTCGGCATAGATACGATCTAATCACATCAAGCTAAAGGACTTTGAAAGGGTGGGTAGGCAGGTATGTTGGAAAGTAGAATATGTTGCCAGATCGAGAGGGCCAGCCTGACCTTGCTGAATCCTTGTTTTTGAAAATAACCGATAGCGTAATTGTCAGCGTACGTGAGAAAGAAATCGATTCCTGCAAGAAGAATACCCTTCACAATCCACTATTGCAGTTGCAAGGGTGTAGTACCATCGGTCTTGACATGCTCTTTCAGGTGGTTCATCACGCGAGTTCCGTAGCCCTCAACAAACAAAACATGTCGTGCATGCTTGATCACCTTCAGCGCAAGCGATCTACCTTGACCTGCTCTGCGGACATGATGGCACAAAATACTATTTCCGCAAAAGCCTGAGTGTGAAAGGGGCGAATGCAGATCCCGCCAACCACCTGAAGGCAAACAGATGCAAGAACGCAGCTTTGCAGGTGCGAGGCGCCAGACCCTGCCGTGCTTGAGAATGGCCATGGAACGGTGGTTCCGATCCAGGACCAAGCGTGCAATATACTCCTGAGCCAGAGCCATGATGTATATTGCCAGCACAATGATCGGGGGAAATCAACCTGCGGCATTTCTGGTAACTGTGCAGCAAAAACGTTCTTCAGGTTTACAAGTTGCATCATCTTCTCTGGCTCGCCATTGTTCCAAATCACATTGAATTTCAAAACACCCTATACGACACATTCTTCCCATCGAGAAGAGAACTGGGAAATTTCCGAACGTAATCATGCACTTTTCAGGACAATTGAAAAATCATGCAATGTCATCATAGGCAGTAAACTAGTAGGCAGGGGACATACTTCTGATTACAGTGCGTGTATGTTTGGAGTGGACAGGGAAAGTGTGCACAAATGCATGTGTGCAGTCGCCAATGCCTTGATTGCGTCATATGCGCTGAGGTAAGCAAAACTGTGGCACACGCATGGGCTCCATGATTTCTTGCCTTCTGCTCCTGATCTCTGGCATAATGATCCCTTGAAGCAACGAGCTTCTCGCTGGACTCCTTCTCCGTCTCCTATCAGAGACAGTGCAGTTCAACATAGAGGATTTGCAATCCCTGCGCATTTGGAAATTTCATCATGCTTTTTTATCAAAGCTGTAGACATTTTCCATTTTTTAAAAACAGGCACAAAGTAGGAAGAAAGGGTCCTCGACATCAAACGAGCGATCTCTCAGAGCGATCTCTCACAACTACGTACTTGCATCGAAAAGTATTTGTAAGCAGACTACTCCTGTTTTCTTCAAGCAAACTAGAATATTTTACGAATGTATGTATGCTGGGTTATGCTAACACAGGCACAGAAAATGGGGACATTTGAAAAGGGCAAGAAAAGGGGAAAAGGACCTCGGGCTCCTCCTCCTCCCGCTCGCGCTTTTTGGAGGTCGGCTCAGCGCCGACAGATGCGACCTCCTCAACACCGAAGTCTTGCATCGTCCTCCATGTGCCAAAGCCCAGTAGGCCACGCTGCAAGCTGAAGAATGCCTAGTCTGAGTTGATTAGCATATACTTGCG
>WBZZ01001758.1:15000-35000 GCA_019918135.1 Paulinella micropora
TGCATTGAATTGCCTTGCATGCATGCATTTGCATTGGATTGCATTGCATTGGATTGCATTGCATTGGATTGCATTGCAATGCATTATGCATTGCATTGCATTGCATAGCGTTGCGTTGCATGGCATGGCTTGGCATTCCATTCCATTCCATTCTTCTATTGCATCGCATTGCATTGTCTTGCATTGCCTTGCATGCATGCATACAGACAGACAGACAGACAGACATACATACATACATACATGCATGCATACATACATACATACATACATACATGCACATACATATATATACATACATACACACATACATACATAAAGAATATTCGTTCTTGTTACATTATTATATGTTTGTCTTGCCTTGCGAAGACCCTTCAACCACCGGTAATCCACACAATCTCTCGCCCCACCTCATCTCATCCCAACCTACCCCATCCTTTCCCGTCCCACCCCATCTTACCCCACCCTATACCTTGCTATTCCATCGCACTTTACCCGCTCACCCCATCCCATCGATATCGATTATACCATCCCATCCCATCCCATCCCATTCCATCACATCACATCACATCACATCACATCACACATCCCTTACATCTCACCCTTGTAAAATAATAATGATAATAATAATAATAAATAATGATAATAATAGTGCTTCTCTGTCAATGGCGAATGCATTTCTGCACATGTGCCTCCATCGTCTCACCCGCGAGGGGAGTACGAAGATTTGACGATAGGCTCTACTGACACCCCCGCAAGGCAGCTCCAAGCCTTCCAGACAAACCAATACTTTCAAAGAAAATATCCTTTGAAAATACTGGCACCGACGGATATCGAACTGGCGACAGGTCCCAGATGGCAGACCTTAACCACTGGGCTATCGTGGTGCCACTAATAATAGTAATAATAATAATAATAATAATAATAGTGCTTCTCTGTCAATGGCTGATGCATTTCTGCACATGCGCCTCCATCGTCTCACCCGTGAGGGGAGTACGAAGAATTGACGATAAGCTCTAATGACACCCCCGCAAGGGCAGTTCCAACACTTCCAGACGGACCGGTATGTTCAATGAAAATACTGGTCCAGACGGAGCGGTATGTTCAATGAAAATACTGGTGGCACCGACGGGAATCGAACTGGCGACAGGGCCCAGATGGTAGAACTTGACCACTGGGCTATCACGGTGTCCAAAATAATAATAATAATAATAATAATAATAATAATAATAATAATAATAATAGTGTATCTCCTGCCAATTGCTGAGCCAAAAGGCCATGTGCATCCAGTCCTCCATTCCATAAGGAAAGTCTCCACACCAATCGGTGGAATAAAGGAAGTGACGGCATAGAACATTACTCTAGGAGCTTTATACCAATCAGCCCATGGAAAGGACCGATGGCCTATGTACTCCCTAATAATAATAATAATAATAATAATAATAATAATAATAATATTGTTTCTCTAAGGCGTACTGATGCAGCTGCATGGCACGATCCGTGTCCGGACATAAGCCTCCAATACCCTTGTTCGAGGTCCTCCAATCCCCCTTTGCTGGCCAGTCTCTCGACTGGTAAGCAAGGCCACCGATGGAGCTCCTGAGGGCAAGACCGCACTAAGCCAAGGTTACTCCGCAGTTCCAGTAACCTCTTGCAAAACGTCGCCGAATGTGCAAGTGCATACACCAAGTATGGCGGCTAGAACTGCTTCAAAACCCCATCCATAACAATTTGGCAGACAACTGGGTCCTGGGCTACCAACCAGCATGGCTGAGTTAAAGATCTTTTATGAGGCCTCAACGATCCTCCTCCCCAGCACCACCGAATGGTTATGGATTGGCATCACAGTTTAACGCCGTAAGGCCATTGGGCTGAATAATAATAATAATAATAATAATAATCATAGTGCTTCTCTGTCAATGGCTGATGCATTTCTGCACATGCGCCTCCATCGTCTCACCCGTGAGGGGAGTACGAAGAATTGACGATAAGCTCTAATGACACCCCCGCAAGGGCAGTTCCAACACTTCCAGACGGGCCGGTATGTTCAATGAAAATACTGGTCCAGACGGATCGGTATGTTCAATGAAAATACTGGTGGCACCGACGGGAATCGAACTGGCGACAGGGCCCAGATGGTAGAACTTGACCACTGGGCTATCACGGTGTCCAAAATAATAATAATAATAATAATAATAGTGCTTCTCTGTCAATGGCTGATGCATTTCTGCACATGCGCCTCCATCGTCTCACCCGTGAGGGGAGTACGAAGAATTGACGATAAGCTCTAATGACACCCCCGCAAGGGCAGTTCCAACACTTCCAGACGGGCCGGTATGTTCAATGAAAATACTGGTCCAGACGGATCGGTATGTTCAATGAAAATACTGGTGGCACCGACGGGAATCGAACTGGCGACAGGGCCCAGATGGTAGAACTTGACCACTGGGCTATCACGGTGTCCATAAATAATAATAATAATAATAATAATAATATTAATAATAGTGTATCTCCTGCCAATTGCTGAGCCAAAAGGCCATGTGCATCCAGTCCTCCATTCCATAAGGAAATTCTCCACACCAATCGGTGGAATAAAGGAAGTGATGGCATAGAACATTACTCTAGGAGCTTTATACCAATCAGCCCATGGAAAGGACCGATGGCCTATGTACTCCCTAATATTAATAATAATTTTAATAATAATTTTAATAATAATAATAATAATGCTTCTCAGTCAATGGCGAATGCATTTTTGCACATGTGCCTCCATCGTCTCACCCGCGAGGGGAGTACGAAGATTTGCTCTACTGACACCCCCGCAAGGCAGCTCCAAGCCTTCCAGACAGACCATTATTTTCAAAGAAAATATCCTTTGAAAATACTGGCCCCGACGGGAATCGAACTGGCGACAGGTCCCAGATGGTAGACCTTAACCACTGGGCTATCGCGGTGCCACTAATAATAATAATAATAATAATAATAATAATAATAATAATAATAGGCTTCCTCAGACTATAGCATCAGATCCAGATCCTGGACATGTGCCTCCATTGGGTCACCGGGGTCAGCCGATCCCAACGCATTGTCAGAACACCAAACAGACATAGCAGCAACAGCAACAGCAGGGGCAGATGGGGGCTGTGAAGTGCATGAAGAGCTAGATGCGAGGGTGTTAGCTGAAGAGAAGAACTCCGAGACACTACGCTGCGCTCCCGAACCCCTCTCTCTAGCCAGGACGTCCACTCTGCGCGGACGGCCGCGCCGCGCAACATCAACGTCACTTGGGGGAGAGGGTGGGACAGAAGCTGATGGAACCTCAGTGAGGTCAATCACCTCCTCGCCCCCATCCTCCACCCCAAGCTCCTCCCTTTTACCCTCCCTAGCAGACCAACACTCAGACACATATGATCCAAACAACACATCCAACTTTGGAGGGGGACGCAACGCTGTAACCCCTAACAACGCAGCAAGCCTAAAGTTACTGCGGAAGCGCGACTTCCCCTGAAAAAACTTACAAAACAATCGTGATTGATCCACAGGCGACATATCATCCCAACCCTGCCGCACAGAGCCCTCCCGCTCCCGCCCAAGCAACACATCCTCCACCACAACCTCACCGCCTACGACCTCACCACCCTCCTCACTCCCTCCATCCCCCTCAGCAGCCCCCACAGCCATGCCACCGAGCCTCTGCATACTCAGCAACAGCTGCTTACGTCTCCCCTCATGCATGGGGCAATCCCATAAGAAGTGCGCAAGGGACTCATTGACATCATCATGACAACAGAAGCAGCGAGGGGACATGCCACTGACCAATTTGCTGCGGTACAACCGAAGGCGGTTGTTGCAGCTGAGCAACCTTCTCCGAAGCAGATTATAATGCGCATCATCAAGGGCTACCCATCTTGGGAACTCCTTAGTTCCAAAGACTTGTCTTAGGATGACTCGCAGGCCATCAGTAAGATCGCTGCCTGCCTCTCGCTTGTCCCACATCAGTTGCTGCACCATCTTGACGTCCTGCTGAAGGGCCCACTTGTCCACAGTCGAACTCCAACCCTCGAGGTCCTTCTCTGAGCTATTTAGGAGCTCCTGAAGCCCTTGTTGTAGATCCATTGAGTCCCTGATAGCGCCTTCGGCCTCCGCAGTCCAGTCGGATTTGACTTGAGATGCGATGACAGGAAATCGCTTCTCCGGTAGAACACGCAGCCGTCCATAGAACTTCAGTTGCGCCGCCCGCCGCAAACGCTCCGCACTCAAAGAGCGCGCCAGAAAGAGTGTAATCCACTTGCTTGTCTTAGGGCTGATGCCGAGAATCATCCTCATGGGGCGCAGCATTGCTGCCTCCAGCTTGGTGAGCTGCGATACGGGGGCACGCCAGACATCGAAGGCGTACTTCAGCTTGGCCCCCACAAGTTGATTCCAGCACATGAGACGATACCTAGCTTGTATCTCACCTGCACACCACAAAGAGTACCAACCTGCGGTGGCGACTTCAGTGACACGCGTAGCCCGCAGGGCCTGCTCCTTCCACTTCAGGTCGTCGGTGATAACCACTCCCAGGTACTTGTACTGACTGGTGACACAAAGCTTCTGGCCGCGAAACCACACCACGGGCTCACCTCGCTCCCTGATACTTGGTCGTTTCGCCTTGCTCGACGTGTAAATGGGCATGATTTCCGTCTTGCCGGGCTTCAAGTTGACTTCCAGCCGGTAATCTTCCGCGAAATTGGCCACAACATTGACCATCTTCTGGAGCTCGGTGCGACTGTGAGCGATGAGGGCCACGTCGTCCGTGTATAGAAGTGCCTTGATGTCGTTCAGCCGCTTCACATCCGTGATCTTGAGGGCACTCGCCAGCCGATCACACAGCTCATCCATAAAGACGTTGAAGAGTGTGGGAGAGAGAGGGGACCCCTGTTGGACGCCTACACTCCAGTACTTCGGGGGTGAGTGCTCCATCAACTAGCACTTGCGACGAAGTCTGCTCGTAGCACCTGCGTAGCGTGCGCCAGAACTTGCCCCTTACACCCAGCTTCCAGAGCCTCTCAAATAGACCATCTCTCCAAACAGACGGGAAAGCCTTGCGTAGATCGACGAACAGGACATACGACTCCCGCTTCTGCTGCTGACGCCCCTTCAACCTCTGCCAAAGGGTAAAGACCTGATCCGTAGTGCGACGCCCCGGGCGGAAGCCTCCCTGCTCTGGACGTAGCTTATCCGGGCCATCCACGAAGAGCGTTAGACGAGTAGCTAATAAGGACAGATACAGCTTACCAAGGCAACTAATAATCGAGATATCCCTCCAGTTGTCAGGATCCGTAGGATCCCCACCCTTGGGGATATTGACGATGATTCCCTTGCCCCAAGCTTTTGGAGTCCTCTCGGCTTCTCGAATCCAGTTGAAGTACTGCGTTAAGTAGCCATTGATGTAGGCGCCGCCATACTTGAGCATCTCGTTCTTCACTTTGTCCTCGCCACAAGCTTTGTGGTTATTCAGGGCACGTTGCCTTGCAAGGACCTCCTCTTGCGTGAACGGCTTGTCCAGCTCTTCGCAAGTGTCTTCACCTACTTCGTGCTCCTTCATAGCCCGGGCCACCTCATCTCTGAAGCGATCGTTCCAGTGGAACTGCCGCTTAGCTTCGGCTTCCTCCCACTCCAGCGAGCCTGCTTCTGCACAGCACTCCACCACAACAGCCGCACTTGCCGGATTTTCCCGTGGCTTCACCGAATTTTTCCGAAATTCCTCCCACCGAGCGACCTTTTCCGGCAGCGTACACGCCAGTGAGCCATCCTCCCTTTGCACCGGCGCGGAGACCTTCGTTCTGCGTGCCCCGCCAAGCCGCTTCGCGAGTAGCCAAAAGCGCTTTGAGGATTGTTCGCGTTGACATTTGACCGCTTCTTCCTGCACTTGCTTGAAGGAGGCGGACTTCTTGGCCCGAGTTGCCTTCCGAATTTGCTTGCGGAGCCGTAGCCAATTCAGACGGGCTTCCGCATTCGATTCATCCCTCCTGTATGCTGCGTAGGCCTCCCGGCGCTGCTGAATGAGCTCCTTTAGCTCCCCGTCGAACCAATTGTTGGTGAAACGGGGTCGTATACATCTGGAGCCAAGGACCCGGTGCGCCGCCATTCGGAAGGACTGCGCCACTCGCTCGGTGACGTCATCTACCACCCGTTGGCTGTCGGCACCACCCGATAGGTCAAGCTCAGGCAGCTGATGCACTCCAAGCTTCTGTAGGCAATGCTGGAATACGTCATCGAACTTGTCGCGTAGATAATCCAGCGCTTGCTTCGCAGCGTGATCATTACCCGAGACACCAGCACCAATAAGCTTATCAACACGAAAGGACCTGTAAGGTTTCGCAGCCCGCTTTGGCCGGCGCTGGCCGCTCCACGTCAGTTCGGCCCATACTGCGTCCGTATCAAGATCATCTTCGCATACTCCGAACTTTGCTCCAGATGCCAAGCCAGGCGACGCGCAGATGTAATCGAGGAGGTGCTTGCCTGTGCCCATGCCGCGCTGCTCACGCCGGGACCACCAGTAGGACCCTTCCACTGGGCACGAGAAGCCGCTCAGATTTCGCAGGCCCGTAGCGACGAGGACAGCCGCGAGTCTCTTGCCGTTCTCCGAACGTACCGGTGCTCCCTTATCATCGACCTCCCCGTGTTGACCGACGATGCCCTCCTCTTTTCGGCTGCATGCCGGCCCGAGCTTCGCGTTGGCATCCGCCACCGTGACCACAAGACCTTTGGCTCCAAAAAAAGCTATAGCTGCCTGCCAGGCCGCATACGCCTCTGACGACTCTTCTTCCTGCGTTTCCTGGGGAAAGTAGCCGTTGCCCACATAGATATCCTGAGCGCCGGTAACACCCGAGGCGATACGCAGCCACACTTGCTGCCGGTGGTCGACGGGGGCTGACACCAGGTTGCAATACGGACCAAGGAAGTTAGCAACCGCGAATAGAACCCCACCCTTGCAGCGATTTTTCTCGCTGACCTCCGCAGGTTTTCCAAAAATCCGGAATCCATCCAGGCTGCATTTGGAAAGTTGCTTCTTGCCCATGCGGTGCTCCTGAGCCCCGATGACTAGCCAGCCCTCGTGCTTGTAGAATGATGCCCATTCCGCCGTGCCTACGTTGTCGTATCCCGTTTTACCCTGCCAGTTGTGACTCGCGACGAGTAGCTTGAAGCCGGTATCGAACTGCTTGGAGCGGTGCTTCTTGGCTCGTTTCCGGACCCGACGGCCGCGCTTGGCTTCCGCCCTCGTGCTGCCCCCCTCTGCAGGTGCTTGCGCAGGTTGGTCCCCCACTGCACTGGCCGCCGAATGCAGGGGCACCACATGCATATCAGCACACTCAGACACACACTTAGGTGCATCGGCAGCCAATTCCGAAGACACCACCTGCACATCATCGACACATTCTTCATGCAGAGGCAAGACGCGATATCCCGTCGCAGCTTCCTCCTTCCGGACCGCCGCTTCCCCACGCAGATGGATGCGAATAAGCCTTCGGACACGTTCCCTGTCCCTGAACCTGCGCCCAAGGGCCACATTGACCCCTCTGCCGAAGAATTTGAGATGTTTGAGTTGCTGCAACGCCGTCTGCCTGCTGTCATCGTCCTCGTAGACCAGCTCCAGGTGACGAGACATTTTCTGGCCTTGCCACTCCATTACCGGGACCACCAGACCAATACCGCTCATTTTGGAGGCGATCTCCTGTAGATTGGCGCGTTCTGAGAACCCCAGACAATCAGATTACGCCCGTCCTTGTCGTACCGATCTACCCGCCGGTACCGTCGAGGCGGCGGTGCCATCTGCCATATAGCGCCGCTCGCCTTATGTTGAAGCGCCGACCCGTGTGCCAGGTTTGGGGAGGAAGGATGAGGCGCAGCTAAGATAGCCTCTCCACGTGGTTCAGGAATTCCGTCATATACGCGAGCCCTCATCCTCCCATCCTGGGACATCGGGCCAGAGCCCGTCGAAGAGGCATTCCCACGGGGATTGTCCAGGTCTTCGGCGATTCTACCTTGTCCCATAAGGGCCACAGTGGTAGCTCCGTGCTTCGCGTATTTGTAATCCATTGAGAGTAGTAGACGGCCAATGTCGCTGGCCATCACCGCCGCGCCTCTTTACGCCGAGGAAAGCGCCCGTCCATGCAAATAGCATCGGCGGTATCTGCAACACACACTACACGCATTTCCGCCGGTGTCACTGGACGCTGCCGCGTCGCTTCGTGCCCTTCGGCGCCCGCCAGCACCCCCCAGCGTCGCCAGAACCTGCCTCACGCACTACACACACTCTCCATCGCATCGCCAACGCCTCTACTCTCATGCCTTATGGACTTTCAGCTGCTCCTAACAATACACATCATGAGGTACGGGTGTCCCCGAGTGGAGCCAGATCGGACGGCGTGCCGCTGAAACTCCTTCCCCCACGTGGGTATAGAAGGCGCGAACCTAGCGGTACCTATAGGGTCTTACAGACAAGTATAGTAATCCCAGCCGAAGCTGCTCAGTTAGAAATGCAACGGTGGAGGGTGTGAATGCATGGGGCAAGGCACGGCAACGCAGCAAGGCACTGGCAGGCATTGGGACCGACTGAAGCCCCTCTCCAACGTGCGCTCATCATGTGTTCCAGTTAGGCAAGCCCGAAGAAGCGAAGATAGGGAGGAGACAAAACCCAGATAGGATGAAGATAGGATTAACATGAAGCCGAAATGGAGCCGAGTTGGAACAGGTCAACTCGGCCCCATCTCGGTTCAATGTGAATCCTGTCTTCAACCCATCTCGGTACTGTTTCCTCCGAATGCTCACCTCAACAAGATCACCAAACCGGAACTGGAAGCCCCCAGGCATTTACTCGGCAGGAAATTCGGCGAAAATGGGCTAACCAGGAAACCAGACCCAAACCAACAGCCAAGAAAAACGAGCCAACCAACAATCCAACAGACAACCCCACAACCTGCCTGGCCGAACCCCTACCGAGTAAATGCCCAGTTGAGAGTTGCGCATATCCCGGTGACCGCCCCCCAAGCGGTCACCTTCGTGGGGAGAGGCCAACCACCTCCTCTTCCCATGGAGTGCCATCTTGTGCACCCCTCCAGAATAATAATAATAATAATAATAATAATAATAATAACTAGGAGCTGCGCCAACACCTGAAAGGATGGTTTACCGGTGCGCGAATACCGGTGGGCGAAGCGCACCAAACATCGCCAGCCCCACTTCTTATCACTTTTTGGAGGGCCCCCCTCCCGCCCCCTTTCCCTTCGACAGGGTACGTTGAATTGCCGGAGGTGCCGCAAAGGGCGCCTGGTGGCAAAAAACCTCAATTTTCGGGTGTGGGTGCCACCCGCGACCAGAACGGGTACGTACAATCACAGGGCTGGGGTTCCCGGGGGAGGGCCCCCCGGACCCCCCCTGCCCCGTCGACAGGGTACGTTCAATTGCCGGAGGGACTGGCAAGTACTGCTAGAAAACAAAGGAAATTTGGCATTCAGGACACTCCCTTAACGCAAATATTTGCTTGAATTCCAAAAAAATATAACAGCATCAAGACCGAGTCTGTGGCTAACCACCCTGCCAATATGAGCTCCCAACTCCTCCTGGTTCCCACAAACCATGATTTATAGGGATGGGGGGTGCAAAACAAGGCCAAAAAAACAAGGAATTTTGGCATTCAGGACACTCCCCTAACGCAAATATTTGCGTGAATTCCAAAAAAATCATATCAGCATCAAGATTGAGTCTGGGGCTAACCACCCTGCCAATTTGAGCCCCCAACTCCTCCTGGTTCCCACAAACCATGATTTATGGGGATTGGGGGTGCAAAAAAAGGCCAAAACAAGGAAATTTGGCATTCAGGACACTCCCCTAACGCAAATATTTGCGTGAATTCCAAAAAAAATCATATTAGCATCAAGATCGAGTCTGGAGCTAACCACCCTGCAAATATGAGCTCCCAACTCCTCCTGCTTCCCACAAAGCATGATTTATTCCGACAGGGGTGCGGAAATGGTGGATGGGTGGGGGGGTAGGGGGTACACAATTTTCATTTTCCCCCTCCCCCCAAACCCCCCACCCCCTTCACCAACACCTTTCAGGGATAATAATAATAAGCATAATAATAATAATAATAATAATAATAATAATAGTGCTTCTCTGTCAATGGCTGATGCAAATCTGCACATGCGCCTCCATCGTCTCACCCGTGAGGAGTACGAAGAATTGACGATAGGCTCTAATGACACCCCCGCACGGGCAGTTCCAACACTTCCAGACGGACCGGCATGTTCAATGAAAATACTGGTGGCACCGACGGGAATCGAACTGGCGACAGGGCCCAGATGGTAGAACTTGACCACTGGGCTATCACGGTGTCCATAATAATAATAATAATAATAATAATAATAATAATAATAATAATAGTGCTTCTCTGTCAATGGCTGATGCATTTCTGCACATGCGCCTCCATCGTCTCACCCGTGAGGGGAGTACGAAGAATTGACGATAAGCTCTAATGACACCCCCGCAAGGGCAGTTCCAACACTTCCAGACGGGCCGGTATGTTCAATGAAAATACTGGTCCAGAAATAGACCGGTATGTTCAATGAAAATACTGGTGGCACCGACGGGAATCGAACTGGCGACAGGGCCCAGATGGTAGAACTTGACCACTGCGCTATCACGGTGTCCATAATAATAATAATAATAATAATAATAATAATAATAACAATAACAATAACAATAACAATAATAATAATAATAAATAATAATAATAATAGTGCTTCTCTGTCAATGGCTGATGCAAATCTGCACATGCGCCTCCATCGTCTCACCCGGGAGTACGAAGAATTGACGATAGGCTCTAATGACACCCCCGCACGGGCAGTTCCAACACTTCCAGACGGACCGGTATGTTCAATGAAAATACTGGTGGCACCGACGGGAATTGAACTGGCGACAGGGCCCAGATGGTAGAACTTGACCACTGGGCTATCACGGTCTCCATAATAATAATAATAATAATATGTTGATCTGTCATGGCTGAGCCCGAGGGCCATGCGCCTCCATCCCTCGACCCAACAGGGACTACAGTGAGTATGTTGGGGAGGGAAGAGTGACTCTAACCATCCTGCATATAAGGCCCCAAAAGGAAGTCCCTACTACCCGCACAGTGTCGGGTACCTTGCAGGAAATCAACTACAAATGATTGATCTTCCCCGCGTGAGAGCTCCACGAGACTGGGTAGGTCCCGCATGGAGGTACTCACAGGGGTAGCAGACATTTCATGCGGTCTGCCAGCGCATGAGGACGTTTTGTGGTAAGTATCTGGGACGCCTCGAAACCCGTCACCACCCCTAGATCGCGGAATGTAAATACCCCTTTGATCCCACGTGGTGTATGTCTTATAAAAAACAACACAACGACATGGCCTCGGAACCAACACAACAACATAGCCTCGGAACCACATCGACATAGCCTCGGAACCCACACAACAACAGAGCCTCGGAACCAACACAACTACATAGCCTCGGAACCAACACAACAACATAGCCTCGGAGCCAACACAACGACATAGCCTCGAAACCAGTGGGAAGAGGCCCAACCACCTCCTCTTCCCGTGGGGTGCCATACTGTGCACCCCTCCATAATAATAATAATAATAATAATAATAATAATAGGCTTCCTCAGACTATAGCATCAGATCCAGATCCTGGACATGTGCCTCCATAATAATAATAATAATAATAATAATAATACTATTACTATATCTGAGGCGTACTGATGCAGCTAATGGCATATCCTCAACGGACATAAGCCTCCAATACCCTTGTTCGAGGTCCTCCACCCCCCCGTGTCAGTCTCTCGCCTGATGATCGGGGCCACCGATGGAGCTCCTGAGGGCAAGACTGCACTAAGCCGAGGTTATTAATAATAATAATAATAATAATAATAATAATAATAGTGCTTCTCTGTCAATGGCTGATGCATTTCTGCACATGCGCCTCCATCGTCTCACCCGTGAGGGGAGTACGAAGAATTGACGATAAGCTCTAATGACACCCCCGCAAGGGCAGTTCCAACACTTCCAGACGGGCCGGTATGTTCAATGAAAATACTGGTCCAGACGGATCGGTATGTTCAATGAAAATACTGGTGGCACCGACGGGAATCGAACTGGCGACAGGGCCCAGATGGTAGAACTTGACCACTGGGCTATCACGGTGTCCATAATAATAATAATAATAATAATAATAATAATAATAATAATAATAGTGCTTCTCTGTCAATGGCTGATGCATTTCTGCACATGCGCCTCCATCGTCTCACCCGTGAGGGGAGTACGAAGAATTGACGATAAGCTCTAATGACACCCCCGCAAGGGCAGTTCCAACACTTCCAGACGGGCCGGTATGTTCAATGAAAATACTGGTCCAGACGGATCGTTACGTTCAATGAAAATACTGGTGGCACCGACGGGAATCGAACTGGCGACAGGGCCCAGATGGTAGAACTTGACCACTGGGCTATCACGGTGTCCAAATAATAATAATAATAATAATAATAATAATAATAATAATAATAATAATAATAATAATAATAATGTATCTCCTGCCAATTGCTGAGCCAAAAGGCCATGTGCATCCAGTCCTCCATTCCATAAGGAAAGTCTCCACACCAATCGGTGGAATAAAGGAAGTGACGGCATAGAACATTACTCTAGGAGCTTTATACCAATCAGCCCATTGAAAAGGACCAATGGCCTATGTACTCCCTCATAATAATAATAATAATAATAATAATAATAATAATAGTGCTTCTCTGTCAATGGCTGATGCATTTCTGCACATGCGCCTCCATCGTCTCACCCGTGAGGGGAGTACGAAGCATTCATTGACGATAAGCTCTAATGACACCCCCGCAAGGGCAGTTCCAACACTTCCAGACGGGCCGGTATGTTCAATGAAAATACTGGTCCAGATGGATCGGTATGTTCAATGAAAATACTGGTGGCACCGACGGGAATCGAACTGGCGACAGGGCCCAGATGGTAGAACTTGACCACTGGGCTATCACGGTGTCCAATAATAATAATAATAATAATAATAATAATAGTGCTTCTCTGTCAATGGCTGATGCATTTCTGCACATGCGCCTCCATCGTCTCACCCGTGAGGGGAGTACGAAGAATTGACGATAAGCTCTAATGACACCCCCGCAAGGGCAGTTCCAACACTTCCAGACGGGCCGGTATGTTCAATGAAAATACTGGTCCAGAAATAGACCGGTATGTTCAATGAAAATACTGGTGGCACCGACGGGAATCGAACTGGCGACAGGGCCCAGATGGTAGAACTTGACCACTGGGCTATCACGGTGTCCAATAATAATAATAATAATAATAATAATAATAATAATAATAATAATAATAATAATAATAATAATAATAATAGTGCTTCTCTGTCAATGGCTGATGCATTTCTGCACATGCGCCTCCATCGTCTCACCCGTGAGGGGAGTACGAAGAATTGACGATAAGCTCTAATGACACCCCCGCAAGGGCAGTTCCAACACTTCCAGACGGGCCGGTATGTTCAATGAAAATACTGGTCCAGACGGATCGGTATGTTCACTGAAAATACTGGTGGCACCGACGGGAATCGAACTGGCGACAGGGCTCAGATGGTAGAACTTGACCACTGGGCTATCACGGTGTCCAAAATAATAATAATAATAATAATAATAATACTCCGAATCTAATACTTCTACTACTTCTACTACTAATACTACTACTACTACTACTACTACTACTACTACACCCCTTTTTTACCTTAGTTTTTTAGCTTAGTATAGATACCCTAAAACAGACTGTGGGAGCGCTTATGTGCCCCGTCTGCACACACCAGACAACATAGCCACACCATGAGTGCATTATCCTTTACGGACGAGATAGGCAAGGTGTGTGCATGTTGAGATGTGGAATGAAGGTATGAGATGGGGATGAAGGCAAAGGGGTAAATAGAAAGTGCTTGAGATAGAAAGTTGGGGGAAACGTACAGGTATATGGGGAAAAGGAAGGGAACCAAGGGTGTATAAGGAATAGATAGAAGTGTAGAAAGAAAGAAATGAAGAGAAAGAGAAAAAATATAAGAGGGGTGGGCAGGAGAGATACTACCTTTTGAATTGGTGATGACCATATTGCCAAGCATGTGCCTAGAAGAAATCATTGCATAAAGCATACATACACACACACACAAACACATACATACATACATACATACATACGTTTTTCTCGTCTCGCAAGTATCTCTTTGCCTCTAACCCCCCCACTTTTCCCAACCTTTTCCTCACCTTTCTTTTCCCACCATGACACCTTTCACATTTTCTCTTTCCTCTTTCCCACTTTCCGTCCCGGAGAAATGGTAACCGCATACGTGTTTCTTGCCTTGCTCCCCTCTTGGCTCACCCCACACAACCACGCGTTTGCTCGTCCTCTGCCTCCTCAGCCTTTCTGTTGCCTTCTCGCACACATCAGTAACTAATCTTCACCAACTTCTTTTCTCTAATAATCTCGGAAATTCACGCATCAAATTCACGCTCGTTCAAACAAACAGGTATCATATGATACATATGTGCGCAACTTGAGAGAGCGTAAGCTGCGTGTTTTGTTCTCGTAGAGGGCGGGAGGACTATGTGAGTCTCTCCATCTTAAAACATACATACATAAATACATACATATACATAAATACATACATACATACATACATACACACACACATACATACATACACACATACACACACATACATACACATACATACATACATACATACATACATATGTTACATACATACATACATACATACATACGTACGTACGTACGTACGTACGTGCATACGTACATACGACATACGTACGTACGTACATACATACATACATACATACATACATACATACACGCATACATACATACATACATACATACGTACATGCATGCACATACATACATACATACGTGCATGCATGCATGCATGCGTACATACATATATACATACATACATGCATGCATGCATACATGCATACATGCATGCATGCATGCATGCATGCACGCATGCACATACATACATACATACATACATACATACATACATACATACGTACGTATATACATGAACATACATACATACATACATACATATATACATACATACATACAGACAGACAGGCATACAGACATACATACAGACATACATACATACATACATACATACAGATACACAGACATACACATGCCTGCATACATACATTGAAAAAAAAAAAAGAACATACATACATATATACATACATACATACATACAGACATACATACAGTCATACAGTCATACATACAGACATACAGACATACATACAGACATACAGACATACATACAGACATACATACAGACAAACAGACAAACAGATATATACAAGTCATACATATACATACATACATAAATACATACATACATACAGACATACATACATACACAGACAATCATACATAAATACATACATAAAGATATACACAGACAATCTACATAAATACATACATAAAGACATACATAAAGACATACATACATACATACATATATACATACAAACATACATACATACATACATACATGCATACATGCATACATACATGCATACATACATACATACATACATACATACATACATACCATACATACATACAGACAGACATGCATACCATACATACATACAGACAGACATGCAGACATACCTACATACGTACAAGTCATACATATGTAGATATATACATACAGACAGACAGACATACACATACATACATACATACATACATACATACATACATTCATGCATGCATACATGCATGAATGCATGCATACATACATACATACATACATACATACGTACAGAAATACGTACAAGTCATACATACATACATACATACATACATACATACATACATACATACAGACATACATACATACATACATACATACATACATACATACATACATACAATACATACATACAATACATACATACAATACATACATACATGCATGCATGCATGCATGCATTCCAATGCAATCTTATGCAATCTTATGCAATGCGATTCAATCCAATTCAATTGAATACAATTCAATGCATAAATGCATGCATACATACATACATACATACATATATACATAAACACAAATACATACACGCATACATACTTATACATACGTATACATACATACGTATACATACATACATCGATATACATACGTCATACATACGTCATACACACGTACGTCATACATACGTACGTCATACATACGTACGTCAATACATACGTACGTCATACATATGTACGTCATACATACATCATGCATACGTATACAGCCATACATAGGTATACAGACATACATACGCAGACACATACACACATGCGTACATAAATAAATACATAAATACATACATACATACATACATACATACATACGTACATACATACATACAGGCATGCATGCATACGTAGGTACTCGTATGTGCATACCTTTGTACGAAATGTAACGTACGTACGTGCGTATGTACGTACGATACGTACATACATATATGCATGCATGCATGCATACATACATACATACATACATACATGCATACATACATGCATACATACATACATGCATGCATACATGTAAACGTACATACATTCCTATACATACATGCTTACACACGTGTACGTATGCTTCTCAAGCTCCCTTCTCAAGCTCCCTTCTCTTGGTTGCGGTTTGCTCAGTTTGCGGGCAGGCCTGTGCACAGGGTACGGTGTGTGCGCGCGGAACCGGCTCAGCTGCCCTTCCCGGCGCTCAGTGGTGAGTGCACACCACCAGCCACTCGTGACACAGCTTGCCCGCCTGGCGCGCTCAGTGAGTCGACACAACCAGCCAATCGTCGCCCAGCGCGTCCACCGCGTCCCTCACCTTTGCTGCGTGCGTGTGGCAACACCTCCGTACATCAAGCACGGTAGTTGTATGGGCTGAGAAGCCAACGTGCTGTGTACATCTTATGTGTGCTCAGAGCGTGACGGCATGGCGGGCATCTGGAGCTTGACCTTCGAGGATGATGACCATCACGACCTTCCCGTAGAATTCGAAGAAGGTTCCACCGCGTACTCTTTTTCTTCCTCTTGCCTCCCCTTCCGTTTCCAGCGACCTTATAAAAGAGACAAACGAAGCTGCAATAGTCAAACGACAGACATGGACATTCCAACAAATTTGAGCACGAAAGTTGGATGTGCTTTCGACTTCCTGCGTGCTTGCGTTTGTGCGTATATGCATGTATGTTTGTCGTGTGTGTTGTGTGTTGTGTGTGCGTTTGCGTTTTCGTTTGCGTGTGTTGTGTGTAAGTGTGTGTTTGTGTTATTTGTGGGTACGTGGGTTTGGTTCTGTTCGTTTGCATGCAGGCGAAGGTTGTCCCAAGTGCGGCACGACACTGCTGCAGATGCCGACCCTGGAACTGCGCTACTCCAGTTGCTGTGGACGAATGCTGTAAGCGCCCGTTTGTCTTTCTTGCAAGTTCTTATAGTTGCATGACATAAGAAGGTTTGACGGGCTTGCCACATGGCATATACATATGTGCGCGTGCGTGTATAGTGTTTGTATGTGTGCGTATACGTGAGTCAGTATGTGGTGTGCTTGTGTACTCGCGAGCTGTGTTGCATGTGTTTGCGTTTGTGTGCGCGTGTTTACTGTGTGAGTATATGCGTGTGCACAGACAGCGTGCAAGGGGAGGGCTTTTTTGCTTGCGTGTGCCCTCAGTACCACTCATGGCTAGATTGTTCTGTCCAGGTGTACCAGCTGCATCAACAGCACTTTCAAAGCTACGCGAAAGGTCGATTTGTGCGATTCCTTTGTTTCTTGTTGTATTGCACGAGTTCGTCACCATACGTTTGTTCGAGTTTGTGCGTGTTATAGAGGAATAAGATCACCACTTGTTTTTGAGGTTATATAAGTAATAGCTTCATTCTCCGATCGCTTATGGTTGCTTGGTAGTCATTTAGCTTCGCTGAGAGTCCTGTTTACTTTCTTTTTGCTTGCTTCGTTCTCCTTGCGTGCGCCCTCGTCGTCTTCTTCTTATTTTTCTTTTTCTTCATCTTCTTCTTGTGCTTCTTCTTCTTCTTCTTCTTCTTCTTCTTCTTCTTCTTTTTCTATCTCATATTACGCTACTACTACTACTACTACTACTACTACTACTACTACCTACTGCTGCTGCTGCTGCTGCTATACGCTGCCTCTCCGTTCTGTTATTGCTTTTGCTCCTCCTCATATTCCTCCTCTTCCCGCTCCTGCTCCTCCTCGTCTTGTCCTCTTGCCGTGCTCCGTGCGCTATTCTGCTGCGTCTGTTGTGTCATCAGGGAGATGTCTTCGATTGCGACCAGTGCCGACAAAAGATCCGTTTCTCTTCACTCTCACTTTTTTTGTCAATCGCGTTGATACTTTTGTCTATTGACCTTCATAAAAAGATATTGAGAAAAGGCGGAAAAGATAAAACCGTAAACGAGAGGCGAGTGAAGACAGGCGCAAAAAGAAACCGAGATAATCGCCAAGTGGACCGAATATAGGAAAGTTGCCGAAAGACCAGGCAGACATTGGAGGCAGACACAGAGGCAGATACAGGAGAAATGAAAAAATGTAAGCACTTGACCAACTTGTCCCCAAATGCCTTGGACAGGAAAAAGCAGTTTCTTGATGCAGAATCTACGTAAGTCTGCTTCATCTTGTATTCCTTGCATTTACTTGCAAACGGTGTTTTCTCCTTGCCTCTAGCTTTTTTCTTGGAATGTAGTGTCACTGTTTGTAGATTCTCAGCAGTTCACAAGAGAGCACAAGACGCGAGAACGCTTGAATAGAATGTAACCTGCATTTTTTTTTTTTTTGCTTTTTTGCTATCTAGACTGTCGACCCCTCTGCGTCTTACACCTGCCCGTGAGATAAGCCTACAGTTTATTCTCTTTGAATTCAAGGCCGGCTACATAATTCATTTTTCTTAAATTCAAATCCTGCTGCATTGTATACAAGGAAGATTGTCTCATTGCCTCCCAAACTTGAAGCAAAAATTGTAGTGTCATATGTCATGGTGATGGCAGATACAACATGGAGCGGCAAGATTTTGATACGGTAAGCATTCTCCGAAAAAACAGACATTGAAAGATGGATAGGAACACAAACAGATAGCCACACACTCTGCCCACTCCCCCCCCAACACACACACACACACACACAAATGCGCGCGCGCGCCCCCACACACACACACAAATGCGCGCGCGCGCCCCCACACACAGACACAGCAGCAAACAATCATTCAGTAAGGAATTTGTTTTCTCTTCTACCCTCCGTGCCAGGACATGGAGTATGAGAACTACGTGGAGCAGAAAGAGAGCCTGGGTAAGCAACTCCCTTTTGTGAGTGCATTGAATCGCGTGCAAACTGCCATGGGTCGCGTACAGTAAATCTATGTGATCTCCAACAAAATACCCTCATGTCTCCTTGTATCTTTCGAGTTCAAGTAGATAATATGTTTCTATCCATCCTGGCACTCTGCTTGATCTTGCAGTACTTGCTCGTTTATTGGTCATCTCTACTTGCCTGTGTCGTTTCCCTGTGCAGTGTTTGACATTCTTCACGGTAATGCAGAGGAGCAGAAGATCGCCAACAAAGTGTAACCCAATTTTCGAACTTGTATGTACGTACGTACGTGCGTTACGTACGTACACATATAAACGCACGTACGTAATGTATGAGCGTACGTACGTTATGGATATATATATATATATATATGTATATACATATATATATGTATATATTTATGATACCTATGCACATACGTATGTGCATCTGTATGTATGTATGTATGTATGTATGTATGTATGTATGTATGTGTATCTATCTATCTATCTATCTATCTATCTATCTCTATGTATGTATGTA
>WBZZ01001758.1:40000-45000 GCA_019918135.1 Paulinella micropora
TACGTTAGTACTCAGCCGAACTCCCTGATATTGACTCCAGCCGTCCCATAAAGACACGCCCTTTTGCTTGCGCTTACTTCTTTTTTTCTTTTCTTTTCCATATTTCGTTTCTTTTCTTGCTTTCTATCTTCGTTTATTTCTTTGTTTCTTTTATGTCTTGTTTTATCTTTCCTTTTCTTAATACTCTTTTGCTTTCTTTCTTTCCCATCGCTTGCGCTTCTGCCTTTGATTTCCTGTTCGTTACCTTCTCTTTGCTTCTTTTCTCCGTTTCTTCTTCTTCTTCTTCTTGTTCTTCTTCTTCTTCTTCTGCTTCTTCTTCTTCTTCATCTTTTTCTTTCTTCATTTTCTTTCTTCTTCTTCTTCTGCTGCTGCTGCTGCTGCTTCTTCTTTTTCTTCTTCTTTTTCTTCTTCTTCTTGTTCTTCTTCTTCTTTCTTCTTCTTCTTTCTTCTTCTTTTTCTTCTTCTTCTTCTTTCTTCTTCTTCTTCTTTCTTCTTTCTTCTTCTTTCTTCTTCTTCTTCTTTCTTCTTCTTTCTTCTTCTTTCTTTCTTCTTTCTTCTTCTTCTTCTTTCTTCTTCTTTCTTCTTCTTTCTTTCTTCTTTCTTTCTTCTTCTTCTTTCTTCTTCTTCTTTTTTCTTCTTCTTCTTTCTTCTTCTTTCTTCTTCTTCTTCTTTCTTCTTCTTTCTTCTTCTTTCTTCTTCTTTCTTTCTCTTTCTTTCTTCTTCTTTCTTCTTCTTTCTTCTTCTTCTTCTTCTTTCTTCTTCTTTCTTCTTCTTTCTTCTTCTTTTTCTTCTTTTTCTTCTTCTTTTCTTCTTCTTTTCTTCTTCTTTTCTTCTTCTTTTCTTCTTCTTTTCTTCTTTTCTTTTTATTCTTCTTTCTTTCTTGTTCTTTCTTCTTTCTTTCTTCTTCTTGTTTTCTTTTTCTTCTTTCTTTCTTTCTTTTTCTTTCTTCTTTCTTTCTTCTTCTTTCTTTCTCCTCCTTTCTTCTTCTTTCTTTCTTCTTCTTCTTTCTTCTTCTTTCTTCTTCTTTCTTCTTCTTTCTTCTTCTTTCTTCTTCTTTCTTCTTCTTTCCTCTTCCTTCTCTTCCTTCTTCTTCCTTCTTCTTCTTCCTTCTTTTTTTTTTCTTCTTCTTCTTCTTCTTTTCTTCTTCTTGTTCTCCTTCTGGTTCTTCTTCTTGTTCTTCTTCTTTCTTCTTTCTTCTTCTTTCTTCTTTCTTTCTCCTCCTTTCTTTCTTTTTCTTTCTTTCTTCTGTCTTCTTCTGTCTTCTTCTGTCTTCTTCTGTCTTCTTTTGTCTTCCTTTGTCTTCTTTTGTTTTCTTTTTTCTTCTTCTGCTGCTTCTGCTTCTGTTCTGCTTCTGTTCTGCTTCTTTTTCTTCTTTTCTTCCTTCTTCTTTCTTCTTTCTTCTTTCTTCCTTCTTCCTTCTTCCTTCTTCTTCTTCTTCTTCTTCTTCTTTTTCTTCTTCCTCCTCCTCCTCCTCCTCCTCTTCCTCCTTCTCATTTCTATTTTTATTTTCATCGCTGAAAGGTGTTTTTGAAGGGGGTGGGGAGTTTGGGGGGAGGGGGAAAATGAAAATTGTGTACCCCCTACCCCCCACCCCCCCCCCCACCCCCACCCCCATTTCCGCACCCCTGTCGGAATAAATCATGGTTTGTGTGAACCAGAAGGAGTTGGGAGCTCATATTGGCAGGGTAGCTAGCCCCAGACTCGATCTTGATGCTGATGTAAATTTTTTTGGAATTCACGCAAATATTTGCGTTAGCGCAGCCAAAATTCCCTGTTTTTTTCGCACCCCAATCGGAATAAATCATGGTTTGTGTGAACAAGGAGGAGTTGGGAACTCATATTTGCAGTGTGGCAAGCCCCAGGCTTGATGTTGATGCTGATATAATTTCTTTGGAATTCACGCAAATATTTGCGTTAGGGGAGTGTCCTGAATGCCAAATTTCCTTGTTGTTTTGGCCTTTTTTTGCACCACCCATCAGAATACATCATGGTTTGTGTGAACCAGGAGGAGTTGGGAGCTCATATTGGCAGGGTGGTTAGCCACAGACTCGATCTTGATGTGGTATAGTTTTTTTTGGAATTCACGCAAATATTTACGTTAGGGGAGTGTCCTGAATGCCAAATTTCCTTGTTTTTTGGCAGTACTTGCCGGTGCCTCCGGCAATTCAACGTACCCTGTCGACGGGGCAGGGGGGGTCCGGGGGGCCCTCCCCCCGGGAACCCAAGCCCTGTGCTTTCACGTACCCGTTCTGGTCGCGGGTGGCACCCACACCTGAAAATTGAGGTTTTTTTGCCACCAGGCGCCCTTTGCGGCACCTCCGGCAATTCAACGTACCCTGTCGAAGGGAAAGGGGGCGGGAGGGGGGGAAAGGGGGGGCGAGGGTCCGGGGGGGCCTCCAAAAAGTGATAAGAAGTGGGGCTGGCGGGGTTTGGTGCGCTTCGCGCACCGGTACGCACCGGTAAACCATCCTTTCAGGTGTTGGCGCAGCCCCCAGTTATTACTATTACTATTATTATTACTATCATTATTATTATTGATATTATTATTATTATTATTATTATTATTATTATTATTATTATTATTATTATTATTATTATTATTATTAGTGGCACCGCGATAGCCCAGTGGTTAAGGTCTACCATCTGGGACCTGTCGCCAGTTCGATTCCCGTCGGTGCCAGTATTTTCAAAGGATATTTTCTTTGAAAGTATTGGTCTGTCTGGAAGGCTTGGAGCTGCCTTGCGGGGGTGTCAGTAGAGCCTATCGTCAAATCTTCGTACTCCCCTCGCGGGTGAGACGATGGAGGCACATGTGCAGAAATGCATTCGCCATTGACAGAGAAGCACTATTATTATTATTATTATTATTATTATTATTATTATTATTATTAGTGGACACCGTGATAGCCCAGTGGTCAAGTTCTACCATCTGGGCCCTGTCGCCAGTTCGATTCCCGTCGGTGCCACCAGTATTTTCATTGAACATACCGGTCCGTCTGGACCAGTATTTTCATTGAACATACCGGTCCGTCTGGAAGTGTTGGAACTGCCTTTGCGGGGGTGTCATTAGAGCTTATCGTCAATTCTTCGTACTCCCCTCACGGGTGAGACGATGGAGGCGCATGTGCAGAAATGCATCAGCCATTGACAGAGAAGCACTATTATTATTATTATTATTATTATTGGACACCGTGATAGCCCAGTGGTCAAGTTCTACCATCTGGGCCCTGTCGCCAGTTCGATTCCCGTCGGTGCCACCAGTATTTTCATTGAACATACCGGTCTATTTCTGGACCAGTATTTTCATTGAACATACCGGCCCGTCTGGAAGTGTTGGAACTGCCCTTGCGGGGGTGTCATTAGAGCTTATCGTCAATTCCCCTCACGGGTGAGACGATGGAGGCGCATGTGCAGAAATGCATCAGCCATTGACAGAGAAGCACTATTATTATTATTATTATTATTATTATTATTTACCATCTGGGCCCTGTCGCCAGTTCGATTCCCGTCGGTGCCACCAGTATTTTCATGGAACATACCGGTCCGTCTGGAAGTGTTGGAACTGCCCTTGCGGGGGTGTCATTAGAGCCTATCGTCAATTCTTCGTACTCCCCTCACGGGTGAGACGATGGAGGCGCATGTGCAGATTTGCATCAGCCATTGACAGAGAAGCACTATTATTATTATTATTATTATTATTATTATTATTATTACTATTATTATTACTACTATTATTATTATTACTATTATTATTATCATTATAGCCCAGTGGTCAAGTTCTACCATCTGGGCCCTGTCGCCAGTTCGATTCCCGTCGGTGCCACCAGTATTTTCATTGAACATACCGGTCTATTTCTGGACCAGTATTTTCATTGAACATACCGGCCCGTCTGGAAGTGTTGGAACTGCCCTTGCGGGGGTGTCATTAGAGCTTATCGTCAATTCTTCGTACTCCCCTCACGGGTGAGACGATGGAGGCGCATGTGCAGAAATGCATCAGCCATTGACAGAGAAGCACGCACTATTATTATCATTATTATTATTATTATTATTATTATTATTATTATTATTGATATAGTAAATCTGCCTTGGAGTGTTGACTGTGACATATTTGAGGGAAATCCCGATGAAAAAACCTAGTCAACACTTGCTAAACAGAGTTCCAGCCCAATGGCCTCAAGGCGTTAAACTGTGACGCCAACTCATAACCCTTTGGTGGTAGATGCTGGGGAGGAGGGTCGTTGCGCGCGTAAAAGATCTTAAACTCCGCATATGCTGGTTGATAGCCCAGGACCCAGCAGACACCAGATTGTTATGGGTGGGGTTTCGAGGCAGCTCTAGCAACCGCGCTTGGTGTATGCACTTGCACATTCGGTGACGTCTTGCAAGAGGTTGCTGGGACTGCGGAATAACCTCGGCTTAGTGCAGTCTTGCCCTCAGGAGCTCCATCGGTGGCCCCGATCATCAGGCGAGAGACTGACACGGGGGGGTGGAGGACCTCGAACAAGGGTATTGGAGGCTTATGTCCGTTGAGGATATGCCATTAGCTGCATCAGTACGCCTCAGATATAGTATTATTATTATTATTATTATTATTATTATTATATCATTATTGGACACCGTGATAGCCCAGTGGTCAAGTTCTACCATCTGGGCCCTGTCGCCAGTTCGATTCCCGTCGGTGCCACCAGTATTTTCATTGAACATACCGATCCGTCTGGACCAGTATTTTCATTGAACATACCGGCCCGTCTGGAAGTGTTGGAACTGCCCTTGCGGGGGTGTCATTAGAGCTTATCGTCAATTCTTCGTACTCCCCTCACGGGTGAGACGATGGAGGCGCATGTGCAGAAATGCATCAGCCATTGACAGAGAAGCACTATTATATCATTATTATTATTATTATTATTATTATTATTATTATTCAGCCCAATGGCCTTACGGCGTTAAACTGTGATGCCAACTCAAAACCATTTGGTGGATGATGCTGGGGAGGAGGG
>WBZZ01001758.1:47500-55000 GCA_019918135.1 Paulinella micropora
ACTAACGATATATATGAAGACTGTGGAACTTACCTAAAGTAGTGACTCCGTGATCGTAGACTTCAGACCAACAATAACCGACAGACCGGAACGGTAGCCTGAGTCTGAGTATTGCCATTATATCACGTGACCGGGTGTGCCGGCATAATCCCTTCCCCCCCCCCCATCCCCAAGCGCGCTCACCCTTGTGCGCGCCGGCGCGAGAAGTCGAACTTATACCGCCGCCGACCGACCTCGGGATTGAATGCAAATACGAACCTGAGTGACGGTCGTCGCCGTACTCGTATTAATTAATTAAACAAAATTTCAAGTTGGGCCATTCGCCAACACTTATTAATACACTGCGTAAGATTTTGATTAGGTAACTTCAAGTTGGGCCATTCGCCCGAATATTTATACTAATATCACCCCACGTATGCACCCGTTAACCCGAGATTCCGAGTCCACGCATCCGTGAACTTGAAGTGTGGAGTGATTTCGAATAATACAAATTCCGGGGCCGCAAGCCTGAACAAAGCTGTTGCCCATTATTCATATGCCCTTTTACTCGTAACCACCCCGCACTTCCCCATCCCCGACTGAAACCGTTACCCATGACTGTTGCCACCTATGATCCGAATCAGTAGAAATATTTGCCGCTTTCCCGCCTTCCCCCAGAACCGGTCCCTAGTCATTCATCGTACCCCCGACCTAGTGTCGGTCTATACTATCCCGGCCTATACTAACCCAAGCGAAAAGTAACACTTTCCCGCCGACTTGAGGTTGATCCCGCCGCATCGAAGTTGCTGTGCCCCTCGTGTTCCATCCCGATCCTTCCGTCAGGCATGATGGCCCTTACCTCGTCCCATTCTTCCCGAAGAACAATCGATGCCGACCGCCCCCGTGTCGAACTGAATCCATCCATCCAAAAACGCGCCCTTAGTTGTATCTTTGGCTTTTAATAGCCCCCTAATGCCCCCTGGTCCGTTGTACTCCCGGTCGCCCAGCCCAGAGGCAACGTAGGCAAGGAAAGGCTCCCCCGGACCTTTGCTACCCCCGCCGCGGCCCCCCCAGTTCTGAAACGCCATGCTTGAAACGAACCTGAGAGCCGATAACACAAATGGTATATACCCCTATTTATCTTTCCGATCATCCCTTCTCCCCCCAAATAATCAAAATCTCTCTTTGCATCCCCCTAAATCCCCATCATGCCGCTTCTGTGAGTCTATCAATGTCCCGCATGTCTGTAATATATAAAGCCCCTAGGGTCGAAACCCTATATGTGCCCCTTCCCCGTCCCCCGCTATTACCCCGTCAGCATAGTCTTTCTGAGTTGCCGCTCCCCCATCATCGTCGTCCTCGTCATCTTTCTTCTCATCTTTCTCATCTTTCTCATCGATATCACTGTTCCTCGTTCCCTCCCCTCTCCCTAAACTATCCATCCTCCCTTCCTATTCTACCCCTCCTATTGACTATCCCTATTTGCTATCCCCTGCCTACATCTCCGCTCCCCCCCCCCTTCTCCCTCCCTGCCTAAACTGGTTTAGTCTGTCTGTATTAGCCCCAGTCTTAGCCCGTATACCACTTTATCCCCAAGTCTGACATTAGATGGAGAAATTATAAAGTCTTGGGCTAACCCGTTCCCCATTTTCCCCCAACGAGCCTATAAGGCCATAAAACATATATATGTCGTTTTAGTTCCCGATATACCCGCATAGTCTGATGATATATTAGTTTAATTTGTCCCGCAAGCCCGTAAAGTCTCATCATATGTCTGTTTGTTATATCCCGTTACGGTAAACCCGTAAGCCTTATCATATGTCTGTTCTTTATATCCCGCAAACCCGTAAGGCTGATAGCATATGTCTGTTTGTTATATCCCGCAAACCCGTAAGTCTGATAGCATATGTCTGTTTGTTATATCCCGCAAACCCGTAAGTCTGATAGCATATGTCTGTTTGTTATATCCCGCAAACCCGTAAGTCTGACAGAATAAGATTAGGCTATTATACCCCCATAAACCCGTAAAGTCTCATGACATAATACTATTCTGATATAGCCCGTAAGCCCGCAAAGTCTTATGATATACTATTATCCTGATATAACCCGTAAGCCCGTAAAGTCCTATGACATAATATTAGTCCGCTATATCCCGTAATCCCGTAATTGTACCTCAGGCCGTAAGTCTGGTGTCCGGGTCATGTGCCCGCCGCTGTACCTATGAAGGTGTAAATATACAACTCCCCTCTCTCTCTCTGTCATCCAGGAATGAAGCAGGCACATCTCTATTTCAATGTTTTTGTATCTATCGTAAGTATATGTCAGTGAGACATGATTATACTAAAAAAACTGTAGGAGCAGGTCCAGGAAAAAATGTACAGGCATGTGTAGGTCAGACAGGTGAAGTTGTGAAAACCCACTTTTTTGTTTATGGCTTCTAGGCAAAATAAACAAAAATCCTTTGGTGGAGCTTAATTTTATGATAGCAAAAGATGATTCAGCCAATATTTAAAAGTCTTAAAACTGATGAATACTAAGATGTGTTTGGTGGAGCTTTATTTTATGGTAGCAAAAGATGATTCCAATATTTAAAAGTCTTAAAACTGATTAATACTAAGATGTGTATGTTCCCAAAACCAGAAAAATGCTGGTTTTGTGATTTTTAGTTTTTGTATTCCACAGACATTTACAGATTACATATTCCACAGGCATTTACAGATTACATAAAGTTGGAGAAATAATACAAAATGCTTCACCTATTCACCTGTGCAAGAAATAATACTCAAGCTACGAAATATGACATTTTCATGCTTCGACAAGGAAAAAAAGGTGGTTTTCTCCTAGCTGGTTTGAGCCTACAAGTAAAAGTATCAAGAAATATTGATGAAAAACAGTCGAGGTGTTGCTGTGTAAATAGTTGGATAGCTATGACATGCTTTGTGCTACCGCAAGTGCATTTCATGCGAGAGTGTATGAACTTCCTCGAGACGCAAAGCGGCAAGAAGGTGAAAGAGGTTAGGGTAGACGGTGAGCATACTTCCGCTGACTTCAAGGAGCTGGTCCGGAACACGGGAGTTAGGAAGAGGGTCAATACCCTAAACGAGCATAATAAGAACGCCTATTCCGATGTGTCCCAGCGGAACTTTTGGCGCAAAGCGGGCCATAACATGGTCAAGGCACAGCTACCCTACGAGCTCTTGGGATATGCGTGGCACCACGCTATCCTCTTGCACAATCTTTCGCCGAAGCAATCCGGTGGGGACGTCCGGATGTTTGAGCTTATGCCCCGAGAGCGGAAGGTGAACTGGATAGCCTACCTTCACCCATTTGGGTGCCTGTGCCATATGGTCATCGAGGGCAGGTTAGGGCATGACGAAAGCCGAACTCATATGGCCGCCTGGTTAGGTCTGAGTTTGGAGTACTCTGCGCACTTAATCCTGTGCGAAGGAAGGGTGTTTCCGTGGCGAAACGTCAAGAACTCTGGCGACATTCAAGTGATGTCACTTTTACTAGATCCACTGGAAAAAAAAGTTCAACTGGAAAAAAAAGTTCAACCGGAAAAAAAAGTTCAACAGGAAAAAAAAATTCGACAGGAAAAAAAAGTTCGACCGGAAAAATCTACTTCAGCCGCTGAACTTTTCTTACAGGTAGAACTTTTTTTTTTGTTGTGTTGAACTTTTTTAATATGTTGGAACTTTTTTATACGTTGAACTTTTCAAGTTTTATACGTTTTTTTTTCAATTCGTTTTTTTTTTCAATTTTTTTTCAATTTTTTTTTGTTGTACATATAACTTGAGGAACTGACCGCCACCAGTACCAGAAATATTAATAAGTATTTAAAAACATGTAGAGGCAGATAAGACTAAATACATATTAATAAAGTGCCAGTGTCTATTGCTCCCCCATTTAGGAATAGCGGCCGATATGTTCCAACATAGTAAATGTCATAAACTTGAAGCCAGACAACAGCCAAACAAGTTAATTAATAAAATACTGTCATATTAACTCAAACAGCAAAACCTAAATACATCGTTGAGCATTAAGCATATCAATATCATTATTAATACCATGTATGAGCAAGTGAGCTATCCTACGTCTCCAGTGGAGTTCGGCAATATAGCAACACGTAAGCACAACAAACAAACTTGCTCACATATGAGTATGATTCTTCCGCCAAACATAGTACTAACTAACGCACACCATGTTCATATCAACAACTACGACAAAAAGCAATTAACACCGTGAGGCTGCATCGCAATCAAGTTAGCAAAGTTAAAACGTGTCACAAAACGCAAACCAAATATCTCAGTGTTTGTCACTCTCTCTTTCCTTTTTGTCCAGGGTCCAGCGCATGCTTCGGCAGCTCAGGACGGTGACAGGGCTAGGAAGCGCTCAAATGTGAGCTCGTTCCCTTCCCCTCATTTGACATCGTCATGAATCCTTTATTTTTCCTTTTGATTCTCTTCCCCCAGCGCAAGCTTCAGCAGTCTCGGCGAGCTCGGTCCCTCCTCCCCCCCCCCCCCTTTCTCTGTCTACTTTCTTTTCATTTTTTTTCCAGGGTCCAGCGCAGGCTTCAGCAGTCTCGGCGAGCTCGGTCCCCCCCCCCCCCCCCCAGCAAAAAAAGAGAAAAAAAACTTCATGCGTCCTTTTTCTGTCCACTTTCTTTTTTTTTTTTTTTTTTTTTTTTTTTTTTTTTTTTTTTTTTCTTTTTTTTTCCAGAGTCCAGCGCAAGCTTCAGCAGTCTCGGCGAGCTCGGTCCCTCCCCTCCCCTTCCCCCCCCCCCCCCCCCCCCTCTCCCCCCCGCCTAAATCTTCCTGCGTCCTTTCTCCGTTTGCTTTCTTTTCCTTTTTTTCCAGGGTCCAGCGCAAGCTTCAGCAGTCTCGGCGAGCTCGGTCCCTCCCTCCCTCCCCCCCCCCCCCTCCCCCGTTTTCCAAAATGCGTGTCCGCGCACAGGAAACGAGTAAGTCGGATGCGGAAGCCGCCGTGGCCACCCTGATGTCGATGCACTTTCAAACTGTCCGCCCCCCCCTCTTTCTCTCTCTCTCTATCTCTCTATCTTTTTTTCTTTGTGTGCAGGGATGCAATGATCATGATCAGAACACTACTACTAGTACTTCAATCGAGAGTGGTCCTGGGGAGGCAGAAACGTATGACTTTGAGTGTTGGCCCCCGGGGACCCTTGGGCATGTTTGTTGCGGTGATTGAGGCCGAAAATCAGAAGGAAGTCGCAAAGTATTTTCAGGAGAAAAAGGCTATTAGAGCCTGGAATTTAGGAAAGGTGATTAATTCCTACATAGAAGATAATTGCCCCTTTGTAGAGCTTATAATGTACGGAACTGCAGATCGAATACCCTCACTGGCACTTATGGGCCAGCCAGGAGGGTCGGGGAAAAAAAAGTAAGGTGGCAATTTGATAAGGGCTTGCAGAATGAAGCTGGAGCGGTTAGGGAGCATGATGGGTGGGGAGAATGCAAAGTTTTTGATATCAAACCCACTGCTACTGGATATTTCCAAGGTTTTACAGGAATTTGATATTCCGTTTGCAATCTGTGGAAGTATATGTATGGCGTGTGTGTGACTTTGAGAGACTCTGAAAAGAAAGTAGAAGGAGAATCATATGTTCGAAGATTTGATTCGGCCCGGGGGGGGGGGGGGGGAGGGACCGAGCTCGCCGAGACTGCTGAAGCCTGCGCTGGATCCGGACCCTGAGGCAAAAGAATAAAAAGGAAAAGAAAGGATTCATGAAAATGAGGGGAAGGACGAGCTCACCTTTGAGCGCTTCCTAGCCCTCTCATCATCCTATGCTTTGGACCTTGCAAACAGTTGCGCTCTTCGGGCAGCTATGACCTCTCTGGTATCATAAGGGGGGTTTTGGGTTATTGCTGTGATTTTTTTACTACTCTGTGAGCTAGATTCCTTGAGTGATTCCGTGACTGCCCATTCGAGCTACTTTTCCTCCTGTGTCTTGTTCGTACTCCAAGTCCTGCACTCTAATCACCGCTGCAGGTTTATCAGCCAAGGCCCCCTCTGAATGCACTGGCTCTACCTGCTCCACCGCTGGCCCTGGCTCAACCTGCCCCACCGCTAGCCCTTGCTCAACCTGCCCCCTCAAACGCACTGACTCAACCTGCCCCACCGCTGGCCCTGGCTCAATCTCAGGCTGCCTCCCCAAAAGCACTGACTCAACCTCCATCGGCGTCGCCTCCTCCCAGTCGCTGTCGACAGACAAAGGAGAGTACTGCATCCGGGCCCAGATCGAGTCGTCGTCCGAATCAGAAATTTTAATAACCACCCGTGGCATCCAATGAATAGTTTCATGCCCGTACTGATATGAGGTTACAAAGCTATCGCAGGGTTGCTTGCAATTAGGACACACTACTGCAAGGCCTGACTGGTTGCACGTGTTCCACCACGTGTCAATGCATCCGCGATGGTACGAAGCCAAGCAACACTTAACAACGACAGACGACTAACGCGGGTAGTGATGGGGCAGAGCGCGACGCGAGCGGTGATGGGGCAGAGCGCGACGCGAGCGGTGATGGGGCAGAGCGCGACGCGGGCGGTGATGACGCAGGGCGCGATGAAGATGATGACGCAGTGCGCGGTGAGGATAATGCGGCAGAGTGCGATGATACAGGGAATTCGGGTTTAACGCGGCTAGAGGAGGAGGAGAACGAGGATGAGGAAGAGGAGGCAGCACGCAAGTAGGGGGAGGAGGAAGACGAAGCAGCAAACAAGTAGGGGGAGGAGGAGGAAGAGGAAGAGGGAGCAGCACGCAAGTAGGGGGAGAAGGAAGAGGAGGAGGAAGAGGAGGAAGAGGCAAGCAAGGGAGGCTCTTCTCGCGATGCGGGAAATGCTGTGGCAGCGCGTTTTCCCCGGACATCATAAGCAGGGCGTGGTTCAGGTGGATGAAGCAAGGCATCGAGCATCGGCTCCACTCCCGGGTTGTGAGCAAGCCTCAGCTTGGGCACCCAGAGTGGAGCCGGTGCGCGAGGGCGTTGCACTGGACGATGAAGCAGTCGATCTACCATGGGTGAGATCACGAAAAGCAACTTTCCAGTCAGCATCTTGAGTGACTGGATTTATGGCGTCCATAGCGTTTGCTGATCAGCCGAGGTCCACATATCGCGACCACGGTCGTATTAGCTCGCCCGCCGACCTTCCATAAGGGTATTAACAAACCCGCGACCCAAGGAAGCTGGTATGCGGATCTTTTCATCCTGTAAATTCCGCCAATCGCTGCCTTCAGGCTGACCGAGCCTCTCCAGGAATTCACGACTCATATCCCGGTATGCAAATCGGTGGCCCGCCCCACCCTTTCGCGATCCCGAGCTTGCTGATCATTATGGAACTACACGGAACATAGACCAAAAAAGCATTGAAATCCTTGCGGGAAATGGAAGTAGAAGGCAGCAACAGCATCATTCATCATCAGGCAGGCATGCTTCTGTTTTGCTTACAATAAGCAAAACAGAAGAATGCCTAACAAAACAGAGGCATAGACCTCTCTGGCGTGGTCTT
>WBZZ01001758.1:57500-61370 GCA_019918135.1 Paulinella micropora
TTGCTGTAGCCTTGTCCTGGCATCCAGTAACTCCTTGGCCTTTTCATCCTTTTCGGCCAGCGCCCGGTCGTGGGCCTCGCGCAGACTGGTCTGGTTCTTCTCTAGCTCTTCCTTCAGTCGCTTCTGTTCGGCCAAGGCGGCTTGTTGCTTCTCGGCGAACTCCTTGTCTTCTTCGACTTGTTTGGCCAGTGTTTTGGCGCGTTCCTCTGCCTCTTGTATTCGCGCTTGCCAGCCGTCTTTCTCCTGCTGGAGGGCTGCGATGCGTGCCTCTGCTCTCTGGCGTTTCTCGGCGTCCAAGCCAGCGCCAGTCAAAAGCTTTTTCAGCCTCTCGACCTCGTCCTCTGCTGCAGTCAATTTTTGCTTGTACTGAGCATTCATGGCGTCCGCGAGCTTTCTGGCGTTATCTGCCTCCTCTTGTATAAGAGCGACCGCCGCTTTGGCGGAATCGATATCCTCTTCCAAGAGGCCGATCGTTGCGTCCTGTACGCGTACTGTTGCGTCACTGCGGTCGACCATCTTCTCCAGCTGGCTGATCTGCAACCGCAGATCTTCTATAAGCTTCGACTGGTCGGGCGGTGGTCGGGCGCGGGGCAACGCGGGCCGCCCGTCGAGTGGTTGCTCGCCTGGCTTCGGGCTGTCGGCGCGCGCGGGAGGAGAGGCGTCGTTCCCACCTTCGCCGCCTTCGTCCCAGTTGATCTCACCGCCGCCGTCGCCGCCTTCGTCCTCGTTGCCCAACTGTGAGGCGCGGCGAGAGTGTGGCGGCGAAGCGGAACGCGAGCGCGATGGTGGCGGCGAAGCGGAACGCGAGCGCGAGCGTGGCGGCGAGGGCGAAGGCGAGCGCGAGGGCGGCGGCAAGGGCGAATGTGAGCGCGAGGGCGATGGCGACACCGAGGCGGAACGCGAGCGCGGTGGTGGCGGCGAGGCGGGGCGCGATGGCGGGGAGGGCGGCCGCAGGATGCCCAGCGCCTGGTGCAATTCGGGGTTTACCCACTTCATGATGTCGCGGGTCTTCTGAGCCCTTTGTTTGTCGCTCTGGCCCGCGTAGCCCGTGGGCCCTGGTTGTTTGCCGCGGACCACGGGCCGGCTGTCGACCCATGACTGCTTGCTGGTTTTGGTCAGCTTGCGCGACAGGCTTTCCTGTCCTCCCGGCGCATCCATGGCGCCGTAGCGTAGAAAAGGGGAGGAGGCATCCCTTTTTTACAAAACTAGCGCCGACAATAAAAAAATTTTTAATTGCCGCTCAACTACATATGAAAAAAGGCCAAGGACGACAATGCCGGCCCGCTGGGCGCCCTGCCAGCGCCAAACGACGCGGAGGAAGAAGAGCCGATCGAGGAAAAGATAGACGAGTACATCCAGAAGCAGAAGGAAAAGAAGTCCAAGAAGAAGAAAAAGAAGGACGAGAAGGAAGAAGAACCGCTGGCGGAGGACCCGGAGCTGCTCTCGCGCAACGTCGAGTACTTCTACTCCAAGGACCCGACGGCCGGCCAGCTGTTTGTGCTGGTGGGCAAGAGCGAACGCGGAAAGACTCACTTTCTTCGCTGGTTATTATATTCGATGTGCCTCCGCAAGAAAGGAGCGTTCCAGTTCGGGCTCGTCATGGTTCGCACCAAGGTACAATAATAATACATAAAAGGAAATACGCATGGTTGCTCGTGATTAGTTTAAACACTCCTATCGGTTCCACTGGGCTTCGGAGGAGCACGTGCGCGTGAACGAAGGCTTCAACAAGGACGTGCTGGTGCAGTACGTGGACAACTTGAAAAAAAGCTATCAACAGCAGGGCTATCTCGAACCTAGTTTCTTCGTCTTCGATGATTTAGTGGGCATTTTGAATACGCAGGACGCTGGATGAGCAACTTCATTGGGACTTCTACTGCAACACACTCGTCGTATTAACTCTTTTGGTGATTTCTGTGCAGGCACTACAACATTTCAATTTTCGTGGCCGTCCAGTACCTTACTGGCCGCCAGAGTGTGTCTCCTATTATGCGCGAACAGACCTCGTTTACGGTAATGTTTCTGAGCAAGAACCACAAGACACTTAATGCGCTCTGGGAGAGCTACGGGCAAATTATGGACAAGAAGTCCTTTTTTCGGCACTTGGCGCAGGCCACAGACCCCGAGCTCGTGGGCACCAAGCACGCGTGCGTGGTCTACAGCGAGCGGGTGGACAAGCTCGAGCACAATTACATGGCGTGGCTCGCCCCAGCCGAGCTACCCGACGGGGAGGTCATGCTCAAAGGCCCCGACAAGCCCAAGGAACCGTCCAAGGACGAGCTTACCAAGGAGCTGCGCCTGGCCCAGCTCGCGTGGCGCGCGCCGAGCTGGGTGCCCAAGAACCTGAACCTGTCGCGCGGAGACCACGCGGCCCTGCAGAAAATGATGCACTTCGCCGACGCGGCCAAGAGCCGCCTGCGCAAGGGCAAGAGCCTGGCTCAGAAGGACAAGCAAAAGCTGCGGGAGATGGTGGCGTTTGGCCGGAACGCGGAGGCCGCCGCCGAGGCGCGCTGGCGCGAGCAACAGGTGCCGCCGCCGCGGCCGCCGAGGTACGGCTACGTCTACGCCAACGACCCGACTCACCGCATGCACCCGTACCGCACGCCCAGCATGGTGAGGCGCGTCGACCAGCGGCCGGCGCTCGGCCTGCCGCCGAGGCCGCCACCGCCCGTCCCAGGCCTTCGGGCGCTTTCGTGACCCCGCTAGTGAGAAGGCCGGGCCGGCCGGCCCCGCCGGACCATGCGGCGCCGCCTCTCGATTTAATCTTATGACACCCCTCTTTTTAGTAAAAGAGAGATGCTAGACCGGTTACCGAGTGACCTGTTGACAGAAATCCTGGCCTGGCTCGGCCCGGGCGAACAGGCGCGCTCGGTGGCCTACCTCCGGCGCTACACGAACTGCTTCGTCCGCCCCAGGCCGCGGAAGCGGCGCAAGGCCGCGGCTGAAGCGCGCACAGAGTTCGAGGGCCTGCGCCGCCTGCTCAACACGACTTTTTCCTTCAAGATCAAGAACTTCAACATGCTGCTGGCCCGCGTGGAAAAGAAAGCAGACAAGATCTGCTTCGAGTGCCTGTCACAGATTTACTCACAGAACCTGTGTGCCGAGCACTTCTGCGCCCCTCTGACTCTGGCTCTTCTGGCACTTCCCTTTCCTCTACTTCCATTGCTTTCGCAGGATCGTAGAGATATTTAAACTTTCTTTAGCTGTGTCTAGAAACGCCAGCGCTACGCACTCCCCATGCCAGGTACTGATGCCCTTGGCATAGTTCTCTATCTTGTAACGGAAGTCGGAATAGTTCCGAGTGGTACGACATCCGAGACAGACGATGAAGGAAGCCAGTCAGACAGCGGTAAACAGAGACCCAAAACGAAGAAAGATGGCAGCAAGACAACCGCAGAAGACAAACCGAAAGATTGGGCAAGGATGTCAGAAGAACAGAAGAAGCAGTGGAAAGATAAGAAAGCTAACAGACTGAAGCGAGAAAAAAGAAAACAGTCCAAACGAGCTCACACATTGAGAGTAAGAGGCATACAGAAGGAAAATCAATATGAACGCATGCGAACTTTACAACTCATTCTGTCTGTTGCCTTTTCTCACCCTGTTGTTGTTCGATATCTGCGCACTAAGACAGTGAAAGGACCGATAGAACTAATAGAGGCAGTTAGGGCAAAGTTCTGTTCAATCTCCGGGGTCAGCAAAAATATCAAAGCACAAATTTTCGAGAACATGTACCCCAAACCCGGACAGAATGTGGATGCATGGTTAAATGACTACATCGCCCTGAAAGGAGAGGTTGAGAGTCACAGAACACACCCATTTGATGAGTATTACCTCATAAGAAGCCTGCTTGCTAAGCTCGCAAGACACCCG
>WBZZ01001759.1:0-5000 GCA_019918135.1 Paulinella micropora
TCTATCTATCTATCTATCTATCTATCTATCTATCTATCTATCTATCTATCTATCTATCTATCTATCCCTGCACCACATGCCCGTCGGCTACCTCGCAAGGCTGCACCATGGGTAGCTGTGGCGTTGGGTGCTAGATTAAGGAATTATTGCTGTTTATTTGTTGTGCCCATGTCTGCTCTTGCCTCGTTTGCCTTTTGCTGTCTCTGTTTCCTTGGTCTCCAATGAACTGGATAGTTTACACCATAACTGCCCAGTCCTAGGCTGCGCGCGTTCCTTTGTGGCTCTGCGAGTAAAGGTGTGGGGGGGCTAGGGGTTTGGGGAGCTGTTGCGGTGCACGGTGTATTGGTGGTCTGGTCAGCTGGTTACAAACGACAGTGAGGGGCGGCACTGTCGAGCAGTGAGATGCGGCACTGCCTGTCGCGCAGTGAGGGGCGGCACTGCGTCGGGTTTCGTGAATCCTCGTATAGTTTCTCTCTTCTCGGCGGTGTGGATACACTGGAGGGTTAGCTACGCAGGACAAGGAGGTTGCAACTCAAGACCGCAACCTCTGTCACCACCACAGGACGAGCATCAGGTTTTCGGTACCCCTGGCGATCTAACTTGGTGTATGACACGGTCATCCAACAACAACATGAGCGTTACTACTGCTAAGGTCGGAGCCGCCACCGACGCCTACGGGAAAGGCGGAAGTCCTGCAACTGTGACTCCGGCCGTGCTGGCGCCAGTGCGGGCGCAACGCAGGCTAACAGCCCACGCGGACAGGGCTCCTCGGTCCTCCGTGAAGGTGGGGACCAAGCGTGGGCGTGCGATGATCTGTAATGGTGAAATTACGTCTCTGCGCTCCCCTCCTAAGCGGTCCAGGACAGAGAAGCCCGACGGGGAGGGGGAGCGAGACCAAGCCCCCAACCCGGATCCCGGCGGCGAGGAATGGCAAACCGCTGGGACGCGTCGGAGACGACGCAAACAGGATGAAGTGGACCTCCGCAGTGCAATACTGTGGGGGGTTCCTTCAACCTGCTGTTTGAAGACCCTTGGAAGAACCCTCTGCCAAGCAGGGTTCAAGGTTCAGCTCACCCATGTAGGCGCTGGGGCAGGGGCCCACGTCCAAGTGACCTTCCCCTCAAGGCAAGAGCGGGAGGAGAGCATGCTGAGCCTTATGGATTGGGCGAAGGAGCGAGAGTCCCATGCCTGCTGGGGTCGCACACTGGGAGCGCGACGGCGCACTCAATGGGCGGTCCGCGGCGTGGAGAGCGAGGCGCGCGCCAAGCGCACCGTTGACCTACCTAACAACTTCTCACCACAAGCCAATCCTTTTGAAAAGCTGCCGATTGAGCCCATACCGCCATCGAACGCACCTCTTGCGGATGACCCCGCGACGGCGATACCTGAACGCAAGGGGCAGCAGAAAAAGGCGAGGACGCAGCCAACACCCTTCGTGTTTAAAGTTGCAACGCACAACTGGAACGGAAAAGCCTTGGAATGCATCGCGGCGCGGGAAGTGCACTACAGCTTGCGCCGCTATGACATTGTAGCAGTGCAGGAGCACAACCTCTCGGAAGCGGCCTTGGGTAAACTTCGGGCCAAGAACTACAGCTGGTTGGGGGCGCCGGCACAGGGGCACAAATCGGGGACCGGCTTCTTGGTCGGTCTCCACCTTGTGCCCTACGTAGAATCTCTGGAACAGGGGAATCCTCATTTCCACGGGATACGCATTGCAGCGGGCACACGAGGGGAAGAAGACATCTACGTACTCTCGGCGTACATGCCGCAAGAGTCAGCCATACGGGAAGAGAGAGAAGCTGCCTGGGCGGCGCTATCAGAGATGGTAGCGCTGTACAGGAGCCGGGGGGTCATAGTCCTGGGCGACATGAATGCCAAACTTGGACCCCCCACGACTGAGCGGGAGCAGGGCCTGCTAGGGAGCTTCGACTTTAATGTCAAGCGCACCGACAATGGCCGACTACTCGCCGAGCTGATCTCCCAGAATGACATGGTGGCCCTCAACGGTCACTTCAAAGCTCCGGGCTCGGAGCGTGGACACGCAACGAGATTGCAGGTAGTCACGACAGAAGGGGAGGTGGGCCTGGCGGAATCGGCCCTTGACTACATCGTAGTCACCCCCCGGCTGTTCCCTACAGAAAAGAAGAGCGCACTCTTTGGGGTAGATACCGGGGACCTGGAATCAGATCACCGGCCCGTCTATGTGAAACTACGGTGCCCCCGTCGAGCGATCCTCAGACGCAAAAGGGTACGATATCGGAAGTTCAACCTACACAAGCTAGTCTTGAAAGGGGGTTCAGCCGAAGATCGTGCGGCTGCGGAGTCCAACCGGGCACTTTATGAAGCAAAGCTGGAGGAAAGCTTTGCGGACTTCACACTCCCTGGCGGAGCTCGGGAAAAGGACTAGCCAACAAGGCTACGCCTAGCCAACGAGGTCACGAGCGAGTTCATCATGAGGTCGTTCGCGGCTTTGAAAGCCTCGGTGGGAGACCGGATGGTTGCCAAAGAGTTCCGCCGAGATTGGTTTGACGACGAATTGCGTACTGCAATCAACGCCCGCAGAAACGCGTATCGGGTCTTCGTTAAATCACCCTCCGAGCACACCTGGGTCCAATACTCCGAGGCACGTAGCAGAACGCGTGCACTCGTTCGGGCAAAGAAGCGGGCTAGCTGGGAGCGTTTCTTGGCGAATATGGTGGACGCACACGGCCGTCATGACACTCAGAACTTCTACAGCCTAGCCAGGCGACTTGTGCCACAGGCTAGCGCCTCAACGGTACACCCGATCCGTAAGGAGGACGGTACCATGGCGACTACGCAGACCGAGAGATTGGACACGGTGACCAGGTACAGGGCCAAACTAGGTGCCCCTCTGCAAAACCCCTCCTTTGACGAAACTTTCCGAACCACCATCGAGGCGCGTATGGCGGAGCACCTCCGGGACTCTGTCACACAAGCTGAGATCGACCTTGACGGGGAGTTCACACTGGAGGAGCTGGAGGAGTGCTTAGAGCAGGCCCAGTTCGGCAAGGCGTGTGGCAGCGACGAAACTCGAAACGAAATGTTCAAGTGCGGTGGCGCTACCATGCGCCAACTCCTCCTGAGGGTGTTCAACTTCCTTCGGGATATTGAGACAACGCCTGACGACTGGGGGATGGGCACACTTGTCAACCTCTACAAAGACGGAGACCCAGCTGACTTGGGGAACTACCGAGGCATCGCTCTAATGAGCTGTCTAGGAAAGCTCTATCTCAGTCTGTGGGCTAGGCGTTTGTCTGGCTTCATGGAAGGGAAACTGTCAGAGGAACAAGGGGGCTTTCGTCCGAACCGGTCCACAACGGACCAAATAATCTCATTGCACGAGGCTCTGGTACGCAGGAAGTTAACGAGACGCAGTACTTATCTGTTCTTTGTGGACTTCCGGAAGGCGTTCGATACCGTTTGGCAAGATGGCTTATGGGAACGACTGTGGCAGAGCGGAATTCGAGGACGGGCCTGGCGCATCATTCGTGATGCATACAGAGGAATTCGCATGCGAGTCCTCGTAGATGGCTGCCTGACCCAACCCGTCCCTGTGTCACAAGGAGTTCGCCAAGGAGACCCCCTCTCTCCTGTCCTGTTCCTTATCTTCATCGACGCACTTGCTGAAATGTTGGCGGAACGGTGCAAAGGGCTGGCTTACAGTCCCGAGGGGCCGGCTACCCGACGACAGTTGCGGAGTTTGCTCTACGCAGACGATGTCGTCATGCTCGCGGAATCGCCGGAGGAGCTGAACGCCATGATCGAAGTGGTGCGTTCGTTTTGTGATACGTGGAGGATCGAAATCAACTTGACCAAAAGTCAGGTGATGGAAGCTCACCCACGTGGGGTATGTCGCAAAGCGGAAGGCTACTACTACGGCTTAAAGGCAATCGAGGTGGTCAAGCAGTACAAATACCTAGGGCTCATGCTGACGGACACCTTGAGCTGGGACGCACACCATGAGCGCGCCCTAGCAAAGGCTCGCAAAGGGCACGTGGCGCTGGCACGTTTGTTCGCGAGGAGAGAAATCCCCTTTGCGGCTAAGCGAGCTGTGGACCACAACTACACTCTCATCTCTGGAATATGGAGCAGAGGTGACGACCTTCAATGACACCAAAGGCAGGCAGTACGAGGCAATTCAACATCACGCGCTTACGGCAATGCTGAGCATTCGCCGCAAGGCCTCGCAAGAGGCGGTGAGGGCCTTAGCTGGGCAAATCAGCCTGGAGATTCCTGGCTAAAAAGCTGCGGTACAGAGCCGAGCTTTACCTCATGTCACGCGACCGATGGCCCCGCTACTTGGTCTCGCTACCAAAACCGAAATCCAGAGTGTCGGGCAGGACGTCTTCGACTTGGCAGGCACAGTGTGCTTCGCTACTAGAGGATGACCTCACTCTGAAAGAGCAATGGCTCTCGTTCAAAAGCTCAGTAGACGGGTCGGCTGTACCCTCCGACCCAGAAACCAGAGAGGGAGCGAGGGTCAATGCTAGGAGAGTGTGGGACCGAGCGGTGGACGCCTGGTCGGTACGTCACGATTTGGCCAAGCTAACGCAGGCTGCTGAAAAGGAGGGCAGCCAGGCCAGACTTATCGCCTGTGCGTTACACAACACCACTAAGTTCCAGCCTCTTCTTGCCACGAGGAGCAACGGGGCCGCCAATGTCCTTCGTCGACGATTGTTGACAGGGTCGGCAGCCTTGAACTACCTCATGGCGAAAACCGTACGTTCACGCTCGTCATTCTGCCTTTGCGGGGAGGCAGAAGAAACGGTGGAACATTTCCTCCTTGACTGTGATCGGTACGATAGCGACAGGGACCTAATGATGGACATGATCAGGGCACATTGCACTTGCGAACGCAAGGGCAAGCCCAGCTGTGGCCAGTTCTTATCAGGATTATCCGATGAGGGCTCGGAAACAGAAATGAGCACGTTCATTTTGGGGGCCCCGACGCGACAGCGCATTCCATGCCCGAGCGCGGA